>JAHRHZ010000122.1:3309085-3357371 GCA_024137785.1 Ginglymostoma cirratum | reverse complement strand
CCCTTCATCAGAAATTTCTGATGAAGGGTTTAGGCCCGAAACGTCAAGTTTTCCTGCTCCTATGATGCTGCTTGACCTGCTGTGTTCATCCAGCCCCATGCTTGTTATCTCGGATTCTCCAGCATCTGCAGTACCTTTTATCTCTTGATGAAGAGTGTTATTTCTTCGTATCTTGTGATTCTGGATACATCAGGGCAAAATTCACAGTGATATATTCAAGTTAAAATCCTTGGCAGCAAGGATTTATGACTTACTTTTGCTTTGTTTCATGTTGCACTGGACTTCTGCGCATCAGCAGTGTGATGTTGCAAATATTTAATTGAAGCTCTTGAGAAAAATTTAACTTCTGTAATCATTCCTGTTCTTTGACTTACTATAAGTCTTCTGCAAGCAACTTTTTTTATTGAATCAGAATAATCTCTGCTTGCAAGTGGTAAATTGACAGATCGAAGGCATCCTTGTATGTGTGAACTGTTTTCTTACAGTTCTCTTATCCATTTTAGATAAATGGATCCACTATCCCCACACCCTTGGTGGTGTGTCCACTGGCTAACTGTACCCTTAAGAGGGAAAAGTATTATGACCTAATTAATCGTGGTAACACTAACGACTTGCTGAAATTGAAGGTGAAGTCTGTGTCACCAAAGTAGTTTCTCTTTTGAGTTCACTCTCTAGCTTTTTAAGACCATAAAACCTAGGAGCAGAAGTTGGCCATTTAACCCAGTGAGTCTGTTGTGCCATTCAGTGATATCATGGCTGACCTGATAATCCTCATCTCTAATTTCCTGCACTTTCCCCCAACCCTTGATTCTCTTGCTTAATAAACTTCTGCTATCTCCACCTGAATATTAAAAATGGATCTTCATCTTCATTCTAAATTGATTTCATTCAGTAGAATTGTGTCTGTATCATTAACAGCCTACTGTTTGTTAACTGCAGGAGTGCCAGGAGAACCACTGCCTGTTGAAAGTGAAAAGGACATCTTTGATTACATTGACTGGCAATACCGAGAGCCACAAGAGCGAAGTGAGTGATTGTCGCCTGAGGGTTATCCTAAGGACCTCTTTACATGAAAAATACTCTGAAGTTCTGTAGGAATAAGAATACAGTGAGTCCTGATAAATGTAGAGCTAGTTAAAACCTTCATAAGAATTTCTCAATTTGCTTGCGAAAGAACTTTGTGTACACAAATGTGACTGGTATATTATGCATGAAGTTTGAATGTATTTGTAGAGAAGACCATCATTCGATAAAGTACTGTGCAGTAATATCAATAAACCATTTTGTAGACTCATTGTCGCATTTAATAATGAATAAAAAATAGAATATTAAATACAAAAAATGCACATGATTAATCAATACTGTATGTAAAAGTAGTGAAACCAAAGGGCTGCACATATATGATCTTAAAGAACACAAGCCATGGCAACTTTCACTATTGGACCTTTTTAAATGCTAAAGTAATTATAGTGATACTTTCCAAACGCAATGCCCTCTCGTTCCAAAGTATAGTATTCACAAACTGCTTGGAAAGCCAACAAAAAACTGTACAAATCTGAGTGGCCCCTATTTTGCCAACATCATATAATGTTCAATATAAATTAGGTAAAAGCTTCATAAACATTCACTTCAGTGACTGTGTAGGCAATTCATAGCTTTTACATTTATGGCAGGCTCATGAACAGAGGGTAACACTGCACTCTCATTAGGTTTTCTCTGGCAATAAATTTCCACAAGTTGTGAATGCTACAAGCTCTCTGCAACAGGTCCTGGGACACAGCTTCCAAACTGTTGGTACAAATGCTGTGCAATTCATTTGACAATTGTGGCATCTGTTTTAGTGCACTGTGCTGTCTCTAAGGTAAATCACTTATTTTGTTCCTTAAAATACAGCAAACATTCACTGCAATGAGTAAAAGATTAAGCAGTTCAGATTTGAAGAAAATTGCTATCTGATATTTTTCGAGCAGAATTGCAGACTCATTTTCAGAATATACACTAAGTTTTGATTTTTTTTGTATGCATTTTGCTGTTGCAATGCAGTCAGCACACAGAATTGATAATTGAGTTATCAGTGTTGGAGTAAGTAAAGAAAGGATAAATAGGTAAGTTACTGTTCTGTTATCAGAATGAAAAATGATCCTAACCCACATGATCTTAGATTAATAATATGATTAGCAATAAATAAATAAGAACATGCACTTTGAATAAAATAAGAAAGTTTTGACTACAGTAAGTTTTTTTTCGGTTTTGGAATATTATCAACTATGTCACTGGGATTTGAAGCTGAATGACAGCTTGATCATGAAACCAGCTAAAGTCGGGATTGCCATGTCTCTTGACGAACTGTGAATTTTTCTATCTACCATAAACTAACCATAGTGATGGTAAACAGTGAAAGTTTCTATGAACTCTATGGCAGGAGATAGCTCTCAAATTTCATGAAAACTGACATGAATAGTTGGCAGCTTTAGAGTATGGGTGGAGAACTCAAGTAAACTGCTAAATTAGGAGCAGAAAGGCTGACGTTTCAGGCCTAGACCCTTCATCAGAAATTCTGATGAAGGGTCTCGGCCCAAAACGTCAGCCTTCCTGCTCCTATGATGCTGCTTGGCCTGCTGTGTTCATCCAGCTCTACACCTTGTTATCTCAGATTCTCCAGCATCTGCAGTTCCTATTATCTCTAAACTGCTAAATTGTCGGTTAGCTAATAGTTGTTCTGGTTTAAGTAGTTATTTGTGAATACTTCTGTAGAATTTGCCAAACTGATTCAACACCCTGTAATTTGCTAGTATCATGAGAAACTTTTACAGAGTTTATCTCAATTCTAAGATATACGGAAGATTGTATATCCAAACGTTCTCAAATATTTCAGAAATTAATGTTTAAAATAATACAAAGACTGCCCTTCACTGCAAGAAATTGCTCCGAGACTTCCTCGGAATTTGGATCAAATTATGTTGGTGCTCACCTGAGATGCAGAGTTCTGACCTTGGCAAGGTTAAAACTTTGGAAAAGACCTGGTGTATGATGATGGCGAGGTCCTGCCGAACATGTCATGCTTTGGTATTGAAGATGGGAAAAGTTATTTTGCAGGCATTTGTTGGAATTTTTACTGTCTCCAATCTCTGTGCAGAACCTAGCATTGCTTAGAGTCCAGGACATCCATCCAGTTCTGTTTGCTAGGGTGGAAGATAAAACGTCAACTTGGCCTGATGGTGCCAAATGGCTTTTCTGAACAGCACACATGTACTGTTGTATTTCAGATCCTTTATGTGTGCCAACTATGTGTTGTCATACAATATAAGCAGTTGTAAGCAGTTTCAAACATACGTGACATGTTAATTGCATTGTTTTACAATTAATAGAATATTGGATTATATTGATAGTGGTGAGTCAATCGAACGAAGTAAGCAACCTACTGATTTTTCAATTTTAGACAGCATATAGGCTGTTAACAGTACAGCCTCTGATCTTATCAAACAACCAAATCAAGGTATTTTGTCTGTGGAGCCTTTGTTATTGCTACTCAGGGTGTGGCCATATTGAAAGACACATTTAACACTGAACTTTGCATGAAAAGTAGATTACTCTAAATGTACATGATGTGATGGAGCAAATGGATGCAGAAATGTGTTTGCCACATGATGATAATGGCAGTGTGGAGGGAGTGGATTTCCAAATACAGAACGTGGAGCGACAAAAAGCTAGCTGGCAGATCCTCTCAAGCTGGCTGCCTAGTGGAGAATATGCATGGCACAACTCAAGGAGCATGAAGCAGAAAGACTTTTCCTGACTTGAAAACCTCTCAAGTGCTGCAACCTCAAAGAGGCTTAGGAGGAGGACATTAACTCGGGGTGAAGAATAAAGCTGTAAAAGGTTACCAGATTTAAAGTTTGGAATATGGACAACAGACTAGAGTGTGAAGAAGAGAAGCTTTCTTGGTGGGTTGATCCTAATTATTTTTGTTGTGATGTCAGTGAACGATTGTTAGTGGAGTTTGAACAAGTTAATCATACAAACTTAAACAATTCGGTCTTTAAATATTTCCGTCAAACATGTAACCTTGATATCATAACAAAACTAACGTGAAGTGAATGGTAAACAAAGAGAATGATAGTGGAGTGCTTCAGCAGAGAATGATCCAAAAAAAGGGTCAGAGTCACTTTCAGACCCCTGCGCAATGTACAATTTCACTACTTTCCCAATTGTAAAACGTTTTGCAAAATAATCCTAAAATAAATTTATTTTCTTATGAGCAGGATAAGCTGACAAGAATAACAGCTTACTCTCTTAGTTGATGATATCTGGGTATGCACAGTATTAACCATTTGTTTTCTCCGTGCAAAGGAACCTGTAAGCTGTCAGATTGAAGAAAAACATCCTTATAATAGGCAGAAAATTCAGAGCTGCTGGTGCTGCAGATATGAAATATAGGCTAGTCAAGATCTGAAAGAGACAGGGTGTTGTAGACCTTCACCAGTTCTGATATAATTGCACCTGAAACATGGACTCAGCTTTTTCCAGTTCAGGTATTGACATACTTGAATATTTTCGACATTCCATGCTGTTCAAACACTTTTAGTGTGTCTCAGTTATTAAAAACCATTCTCTGCTTCTGCCCTCCCCAAGTTTGTTGCCCATTCACAGTTTAGCCTTATGTCATGATAGAAGGGACAGGTCAAATTTGGAAGATCATAACGTTGGATTGTACGGTTGGACATTTTTCTTAATTCAAATAATCGTAATATTCAGCTTTAACATACTTGACTGAAACACTGCATCGGTTTGCTCTGCCATATTTGTTCTCTGTTACTTGTCTTTGAAAATGGGGTATCACCTTTGGCCATCAAATACTTGCATCTAATAATACAATTTAACACATCCAACTAACATTTCTTCCATCACACTCACCGCCCTACACTTCAAGTGCTTCACCTCACAAAATTTGTTTAATACTTCTTTGCACCCATTTTGATGCTCAGGTTTCCACATTTTCTGCTTTGTTTGATGATTCAATTTTACTTTAACTGGTGCAATAGCTGATGCTGTTAATTTGTGCGGGCTGGGGTCTCTCTCTCGCTCTGTCTTTCTAGACACGTTGGCAGACTCGTAGCCGGGAGTTAGATTGAGATGTGCGTTGGTTTTGATTGCGACAAGCTAAACCTGGGCCACAGTCGCATCGTTGGAAGATCTCCGGTCCTTGTGGGCCTTCTTTGCGATCACGTTTTGAGCAGACTTGCCCCTCTTTCAGTACAGGTCGACAAATCTTCGACCAGAAGTGACGAGCGCAGCACAGTCCAGCAGAACAGTCTGATGTTCGCAAGCATGTCTCTCCTTCTAACCCTGCAACACAGAGAGTAATACTTATTTATTCTAATGTCCGTTATTGAATATTTACAGTGCTCTTCTGAATGGAAGAGATCTTCATCGCTTTGTTCACTGCACTTTTTTCTCTGAATATTCTTTGAGCTACCAAAGTTGTCGTCTCATTATCACATTTAGTTTGAAACTCTCTTTAGAATAATACACAAGACATCCTCAACCCCTCTCAAATGATAATCCAATAGTTCAGAATTCCTGTTATCTTACAATTCCAAATTAATTCTCAATTAATTTCACCTTTATTTTTCTACAGTAAATTTCTGATATTAAAGAAAAGATCTGCTTTGATGTCATTCTTTCTTATTAAAAAAAGATTGTAAGTTCTGCTTCAAATATAAATCTTTACCAAACTTAAGCGTGTATATGCTTCAAGATTATGATACAAAGCACCCACTTGGAAGTGAGACTGACTTATTTTGTTTCTTTAAATGTATGTCATAAGCAAGCCTTCATTAATTTAAACTGTTTACAATTGTCACTGTCATATGAAATTCATTCAAAACGTTCACCCCGTATTGACACCTCTGAGTAATATTTTCAGCCTCTCTTGCTGTTTATTCTAGTGAGATTGGAAATAACTGCTTCATGAACATGCCAGCAAGTACCCAGGAGAAGAAATTCTCTTGCTGTTTATTCTAGTGAGATTGGAAATAACTGCTTCATGAACATGCCAGCAAGTACCCAGGAGAAGAAATCTTCACAAACTCATTCACAGCATCACAGAGGAATTCTTATTGTGTGATTAGGTCATCCCAAAACTGTGAAAGAGCTGGTGTCTCAAATGTGCTCGCAACATTCTACAGCAAGGAAAATAGTCTAAATACTGATCATAAAGTGAAAAGCTAGGCTCCACAACTAAATATTTATTGCAGAATGGAGAGGTAAGGACTGTCCAATCATATCTGTGTTGATATTTATATTTTGCACAGCTTAAAGAGCAAAAATATGTTTAACCTTAACTGTGGTCTTATGGCAGTCATTCAGCATAGACTTTTATTGGTAGATTCAGAGAAGTAGCTATGAGGGTGGACCTCCACTAGCATTAGGTTAATTTGATTTCAGCAGTTGCATGAATATTTAATAAGGACGCAAGTGATGGTATGGATGAACAAAGTTAGTAGCCATAAAACGTTTGCTGGAACGTGGTGCAATTGGAGCAACACAAAAATGTCAGCTCTTGGACGTAGTTGTACGGTGTTCTAAAGCAGAAATTGGAACATTATCCTGGAGTTTCTAAGATCATCTCAAAGACCTGATAGACCCTTTCAAAAGGTAGTTAGCTGTTTTCATATGTACACCATCTTCTCTTGAATAGATAGATTCACTGGCTGAGGTTTGCTGTGAAATTTAGTCTTTAGAAGTGTGTGCTATTGAAGACCACGTGTCCTTTTCAACGTTTTATTTAAACTTGAACAATTGCTGTTTGTAATGTTAACCAAGATCAAGATGGTCAGGACTAGTTTGAATGCTCATGGGGATCAGAGTGGATTTTTCTAGATTCTTTTACCCAGCAGTTTGGCTGAACACTACTGTCTTCATTGTCAGATGCTCCCTTGCACCTGCTCCTTTCATCTGTTCTTATAACTCTCACTCTGATTCAATTTTTCTGATAAGACCCTTGGGACATATTAACATTGTTAAAGGTGTTATAGAAAAACAATTCGAATGTATACAGTATCGCTATTAAGCAGGGAATATGCAGTAGAGACTATCCTAATATAGGATTACTATCCTGTATTGTTTGATGCATTTCATCACTTTATTGACAGTATTTCAAAATATGATACTTAATAGTCTCGTGGTAGTGAAATTGGTTTTAACATTATTGAAATAATTAGTTTCATAGAAATCATAGAACGTTTATGACCAAAAGAAGAGGCAGGTCAGATCATCGTGTCCAAGCCAGTCCACTAAGAGTCCCAACCATTCCTATCTTGCTGCATTTGGCATGTCATCCCATAGGTCATGGCTCTTTAAGTAAACATTTAAAATGTATGTTTTTTTGGAGAGTGGATAGGAAAGCTTTCTTTTTAGGCAAAAGAATGATCAGAAACAGACAATGGGAACATTCCCACTTTTGGTTCAATATGTAGCAAGGTGTTATTCAGGTTTGGTATTGATTCCATACCTATAACATACTTTTACCATATCTGGAGAACCAATCATAAGACTCAGGGATTTATCCGAGTATTCTTGAGATTTTTCATTAAACTGGTGATTAGTATCTTGTGCCACCACATCATTATTATCTTTACCAGGAAGTGGATTACATATTTGATGTTAAATGGATCAGATTGAGTCTTGGGTCAAAAAGGAGCAAATGATTTACTTAACAGAGGAGATGTAAATGGACAGTACCTAAATCAACATTGTGTATTCACAGTAATGTACCAACATTACTACCTGTTTCATTTTTTTAATTTGGAAAGAAAATCACTAAGTTATTATTCAACACGACTAACTCCCTGAAATTAGTTGCTAATCAGACTTGTCCAGACTGTTTGCTGACTGACAATCTGGTTCAAGCACCTGCACTTAAATTCAATGTCTGAGACGACTGGCTGCAAAGCTATGAGACAATCATTGATGCTGTTCCTGCTCAATGACCTCGGACATTGCTGTCAGTTAGCTTTGTCATCCCCGGCTTGACTTGCTTATTGAACATATTTTGAGATCTTTTGAAAACATATTGGAACAAAAGTTGCAGACAAACTGATGTACTTTTCATTACATAGATCAGCTGCTATTTCACAGTATCAAAGCCTCACAATGTTTACTGAATCCTTGTGGTTCAGAAGCTTCAAAATAAAAAGCTTGGCTATTTAAACGCAAGCATGAAGCAAAAAGGGTCAGAGCTCCAATGTACAATCGCTGAATGCTAATTATTATGCAGAACTTTTATACTTCTGAGAAATAATCAATAAACATCAATGTTTATCCCGCTCTACTATGGACAATATTAAAAATCTGATGAAACTAATCTATAAAAATATTTACATTTGGGCAAAGGTTTTGGGAGTACAATTGAGAACCAAGCAAAAGCTTATGCTGTCTGTTGTAAGTTATTTCATAATTTCCCAATTAATTATTTCTTTCCAAATCTGGTGAGGCAAAGAAGTAAAATGGTGCCATAAGTAACTGAGAAGACACCTTCCATTTTGCACTGCCCTTTGTCACAAGAGCAGACTTCAGTATTGTGATCAGTTAGAATTGGAAAATAAATGCACCAGGTTGGTGCCTCTTCATAAATGTACGTAGGGAACCTGGCGCACAGTTTGAAGATTGTTCATGCATGTTCCATCTGATTATCTTGTAGAGGGTAATGACTCCCCAGTGCAGTGATGGTTACATTAATAAAATGCCTGATTTTAAACCCTACAATTTAGCCCATAGGAAGACATCGAGAGAATTCACTGTACTCCAAAAGCAAACCTTCCACATGTTTAAGAAATTACAAACTTGTGGCATTAATTCACAAGATGTATTTATAACCTTGTGGCTTCAGGCTGGTTGCTCACCGCAAAATGCTGGAGAAGTCCTTTGCTTTGTGTTAAATCTATTTGAGATGCAGTAGCTATGCCATTTAATTTTTGTCATGCAATTGTTAACCTAATTTCTAATTTTCAAACTTGGTTTTTATTTTAAGTTTCCCAAATTCCTGTCTTAAAAGGTGCTAACTCTTGTGAGTGGACAATCCCAGTATCCACAAATTTTCATCCAGATAGTCTTTCTTCATATGTGACCCTATGAAGTTTATGTTGACAGGCTATTCAGCTGCATCACAGTTAAGACAATCCAGTTCACTGCTGATATTCCCATCTGAGCCATTTTGTTTTTCCTACCTCCTTATCTTGTCACTTAAACGTCACTAATCTCTCTGCCGCACAAGAGGCATTCCCTTGCTGACAGATCTTTGTTGAGGAATGGAAGAGGAACGCATAGTGAATTGTTATTTATTGCTGCTCCCTTACCAGAGAAGCATCCCTGCTCCATTTGCAAGAGCATAAAAGACAGGATATCACCAGGCACACTAGCCTGTGTAGTTCTCCAGTACTGGGTGAGCCATTCCCAAAACAACCTGCATTACCTCCAGATCTGTACTGTTCCTTCCTCCTTGTATTAGGAAGGAAGAAATTTCCTCTGCTTCATTTAGTCTGGTAAACTTATAAATCAGCTCAAAGTATTTTTATAATTTTGCTACATCTAAAGAGTCCTCTGCCTCCTCAGGCCCAGCCACTGTACCTACTTTTCCATTCCTTGATTTGAAGAATCTACAATTCAGTTCTCCAAACCAGCCATTTCTTGTTTGAAATATCTACCCTGATCCTTCTCCATATTCTTTGAGCTTCTCTTATTCATGATAACTGTTTTACCCTGCTCTTTAACAACCTTCTGTGGTGAGGTCCGCAGATACTTGACAGTGTTGTTCGCTGCGGGTAGCAATGATAACTGAGACTTCAAGCATCGTACTTAAATCTGCCAGCCCTGTGAGCTATTAAACTGGGATGTGTAAAACCCAAAAAACCAATTATATTTCTTGGCACTGATAATTTGGTTTCAATCCTGCAGCAATTATGTCTTTAGCAATGAAAGAGCTGAAGAGCATTTGCTTTCCAGAGCTATAAAAATGAATTGGTTGGGCTCTGATACAAGCCAGATTGTAAGTAATTAGAAGCCCATTGCCGTTAAGTACGATAATTTCAGACAACCAGAGGGAGATCACTTAATGTAAAGCTGTGGTATAATTCAGGTGTAAGTCTTAATTTAGTGGTATTATTTTTGCCTCTGTGTCAAAAAGTTGTGGGTTCAAGCTCCACTCTTTAAAAACTTGAGCGCATAATTTCAGCCGATGCTTTAATGACACATCAAGAGTGTGCTGCACTGCTGGAGGAGATTTCTTTAGAAAGAGAAATGATGGCCCAATCTGCCCTTAAAAGATAGATGCTCAGAATCCCATATGAGAGAGCTCTCTTGGTGGCTGGCATTATTTACTCCAATACTGTCATTACTGAAGTAAATTTTCTGGTGATACATCTCATTGTTGTTTCTGAGGCCTTGCTGCAAACAGTTTTCTTTGCTACTTTTCTCCACGTTACACATAAAATGTGCTTTGGCAATTCACTACATTACAACTCCGAAGTACTTTGAAGACTGTGAAGCATTTTGGAATATCTTTCTTGATTATATTTTTGTAGAATGTAGAACAAGTGTTTTGTCGGAGCAGTGGTCAAATTACGTTTGGTATTATTAATTTCAAAAGCGGAGCCAGTTAATGCAGGGGGAAGGCTCAAATGTTCTGTTAGTGTCAGAAATGAGATTTAACTAGAGCTCCTGGAATGCCATTTAAAAGACTTTCTATAAAAGTGCCTTTAATGATACAAATAAACAGAGCTAATTGGCCAATCAGTGCACTTCCTTTCACGTGGAAACTGGTCCAGTATACAGGAAACAGCATTTAATCTCTCATGAGAAAATTCTGCACTGATGTATTGCCTGATGTTGAGTTACAAATTTTAGAAGTTTTAAAAAGTTTTATTTTGATGTCACCTTTGTTCATAAGAATATTGATGGAAAAGTGACAATAATGGCAGTTTATCAGCCAATCATGTAATTCTGTCATGCCAAGCCTGAACACAAGATGATGACAAATCTAACCGAATGATATATTTTTGCTTAAATCGTCTGAAAAAAAACTATCTGAAAACTTAACATGGTAAAGAAGTAAAGCAAGCTGCGAGTATTATTTTCGTGTACTCGTCGAGAAGCATTTCTGTTGGTTGGTGGTTAAACATTGCTGAACATAGGTTGTATGGAAATCAGCCCACCCTTCTCCTGTTCATTGATCTAAGCCTCTGCTAATTCTAAAGGACTGAAATTAATCATCACTGTCATGACAAAAGGTTAAGTAGGAAAGATAACCAGCCTAGATAACAAGGTGTAGAGCTGGATGAACACAGCAGGCCAAGCAGCATCATAGCAGCAGGAGAGCTTGCCCTGCTGTGTTCATCCAGCTCTACACCTTGTTATCTTGGATTCTCCAGCATCTGCAGTTCCTATTATCTCTGATACAAAGATAACCAGCATCACCAATTTGACCTGCAAATGTGGACGTAGGAGAGTGCAACGTTCAGAAATCACTAGCCGTCCTGGAATGAAATTGGATCTCAGAGCAACCATGAACCATTTTCTCATGGAAAAGGTTGAAGGGGCTAAACTGCATCCTTTTGTTTCCAAACTCCAGTTAGTAATGCAGTTAGACTCTGAACATAGAACTGCGTGTTAAAGGGGCACGGCCAACATTTTTCTGGTGCGGAACCAACATCATTTTTAAATCCAACATTTTCCTCACAACTTGACTCCAAACAGTGAATGTTTCTATTAAATTATTCATACTTTATTGGAGATAAACCATGTTAGTTTGTGCAGAGTGAAAGAATTCCCTGCTGTGGTCATTGATTATGTTCATTTATTTATTTTTAGAAGCTGCGGTTTAGTATGATTATTCGGCCTCTGGGTTTCTAGAGTGAAGTACAATAAAACCCAGACAATGCAGAAATGGCTGAAATCAAAAGTGGCAGCCTTAGCTGGTCGCACCTATTACCTTTCATCATTTGTGGTTTGTCGAGATTTTCTTTTTGATTTTTCTGTCGAGTCTCCTTTATTTCTTGAGTGTTGGGTTTCTTTGCCTTTTTGCCACCTTTTGTTTTCTGAGGTTGTGTAGCCTCGGATGGCTTTTCTGCAATCTGCCCTTCTGTTCGTGTACATACATCTAAGAGAGAGCGAACAAAAGAGTTGTCTGTCAGAAATTGCCAACAACCCCCCCTCCCACTCAACTCCACACCTTCCCAAGGGATCAATCTTCCCAAACAATTTTGGTACTTCACCATGAATTGCGTTCGCAAGATGGAAAGGCTTTTAAAACAAACTTTATTGTGTGACACTTAACAGTGGTAGGTGTAGATTTACGCAGGATACAGCTGTATAAAAGCAGTGCCTCAGGCTAGTCGAGGGTGAGGGGAAGCAGTTAAGATTAAAGATACTTTTCAAAGGTGTACTTCTGAGCAGATTTCTGATGAAACATGAGTTGAGTTAAAGATTCTTAACTTTATACAGAACTCAACTTCATAAGAGGAGACAGCTAATTTCCTGTTGGATGAGGAACCAGATTGCCTGCAAGAATTTCATTCAGTTATTGCAAGTTTGTAGCCAGATCCTCTGTATGTTTAACCGTCAAGGAATACTTTCCACATAGCAGTGTTCATTTCCCTTTTTTTCAGCACACTTTCCCAGTCAGAAGGCCACCTTCACAATGTGCCTTCTAATGTAGCAGCTAGTTGCTATGATCATTGTTTTCCTTAGTTTTCTTTTTAATCCTCTTGAGCGTCCTAACTCATCCTATACATTCTTTTTCCTCCCTCTAAATCACTGCAATGTTTAAACTCCTTAAATTCTTCAAAGTTTCTTTCGTCCGAGAGTCTGTTGGGTTTTCCAGCTTAACAGAGACTCTAGATTTTGTCTCCCTCCTCCTGAGGAAGTTGTGCTTTGTACTTTCCCTGGAAGACAGATGTGACAATTAAATGTGTAGTGTGCTGTACCATTGACATAAAATATTTGCAAGTACTCTCCATTCTTTGCTCTCAAATTTGCTGCACTTAAGAAAAGGAGAGAGCCATCTGATTGCCCAGTCGTTCACAGAAGATCATTGATCATCGAATCCCTACAGTGTGAAAACAGGTCAGTCGGCCCACCAGGTCCACACCGACCTATCCCCCTATAACCCACCTGAGCTCCACATCCCTGAATACGACAGGCAATTTAGCATGGCCAATCCACCTAGCCTGCACATCTTTGGACTATGAGACGAAACTGGAGCACCCGGAGGAAACCCATGCAGACACAGGGAGAATGTGCAAACTCCACACGTACAGTCGCCCGAGGGTGGAATTGAGCCCAGGTCCCTGGTGCTGTGAGGCAGCAGTGCTACCCACTGAGTCAAAGTGCTGCCCCATTTGTGTTCTCATAGACCAGGGAAAATGTTAACTTTGAGTTTCTAATTTCCAATTAAATGACATTCAGTCGGCATTTATAGCTCATTGTAACTTTCTGTTCTGGTGCGTGTGCATGTAGTTTGAAGTGTAAGTGATCCCCAGTTACAGGTAGAAATGAGGACACTTTTTATTTGATATCGGGGACACACTTGCATCTGTTGAATAGATTGATCAGACAACTTACTTTGGTGCAAGAAGCAATAAGGAATTTCAATTTTTAAGACATGTGCAAGATCCTAGATGGGATTGACCATCAGCAGATTTCAATTTTAATTGTTTTTAAAGTTAAATTTGACAGTTACCATATTCCCAGGAAGACATTGTTACCAGAGAGACGAGCCATGCTCAATGATAAACCCGCCAGAGGCAGTGGGACCAGCAGCACTTGAAGGTAAACCAGCATGTTGTCATGATATTCTCTCTCTCTCTCTCTCTCTCTCTCTCTCTCTCTCTCTCTCACCCTTTCTCCGTCCCACTCCCACTCCCACTCCCATCCCTCTCTCTCTTCCCCCCACCCCCTACCTTCTGAGTTACAACCCAACATCACCCATGTCTCCCACAGGTAGTCTGTACCAGAAGAAAGTGTAAACATGTTGTGAAAAGTTTGGGTGAATGTTCGGGTGAACCCAAGACTTTACAATGCATATGATGTCAAATTTATCATTTCTGGGTACCTTGGGCAGAATTTTAGCAGCATCTGAGCATTGTGGGTGAGATTTATGACAGAATCAGATGAGAAATGCAGCAAGGCCTATATCACTGTCAGGAGCTTCATTTTTTATGATTTTCGAAGCAGTGTGGTGAGTTTCTCAATGGGGACAGGTGAGTTGTCAATTAAGGGGGATTGTAGCTTGTTAAACGCCCTATTAATGGCCCAAATCACCCCATTAATGTTCAGCTTCCCATCTTACCAGATGTACCAAATGTACCAAACAAGCTGGACGGAAAGCAAACTCGCATGTAAATCAAACTTTCAGCTCGCTGTTTGCTCCAAAGGACCTCCATGTCAGACACTATGCATTCTTCATGGGCAGTAGCCGCACATGATGCACGTCTACAGACACTGACATTCAACATGTGCTAGCTTCTAAGAGCTCTCATGGCACATCTCTGATCCACTTATACGATGCCTCTGCACTTCAGTATTGCAACTCGGGCTGCACCAACAGCTATCATTACTGTAACATTGCTGCAAAGACAGTGTGCGCTCAGGGACATGAAGTCCGCTCATGGACTACATAAGGCTGCATCTCGAGCTGTACATTTGCTGTCACAGCACTCACTCACTGAACCTACCTGGATGCTCACAGCATCCTGCCTTGCATTACCTTGCCTTGCTTTTCTGCACTTTGGACCCTCAGTCAAAGGTATTACTTCTGTCTTGTTTTGCTGTTTAGTGCAGACATGAAGCTAGGAAGCTAAAAAAGATCTCTGTCAAGTTCAGGGATAGCGTTTGCTCAGGTGTTCCCAGTAAAGTAAGTCGAGTTTAGACTGTGCTATCACCTCAAGGGAATTGATAACAGTCAGCTATTTGGGACAGTCAAGAGTCAGAATGCTCTCCACATGCAGGGTGAGGAGCGACGTCAGGCAGCCCACCACCTTTCTTGAGTTTTTTTGCCCCACTGGGGACTGTTTTCCACCTGGAGTGAGAGAGAAGCAGATATTAAGGGAGATGAAAGTGGGTGGCATCGCTGTTACTTTTGGTGCAGGTATGGCGATGTCCCAAGTGAGTGAGTGGCCAGCACAGAGTGTGTGTATCGTTAGTGATGTCAGGGATTGTGGTGGGTGACAGCAAGTGAGGGAAGATGTTGCAGTCAATCATGGGAGTAGTAGACCATGAGCCATGGTGGGAGGTTGGTGCATGAGCAAAAACAGAGTGAGTGTGAGGCACCAGAGAGATGATGGTGGCACATAAGCTGGCAAGGCGGAGAAGAGCATTGACCCTCTTTCTGCAGTGGTGAGCATTCCTCCATATGGCTGAGACTGTACTGATTCAGGTGGCAACCTTTGGTCAGACTGACAAGGTCTGGGGTTGTGGCCTGTGCTGCTGGTGTTGGGAGAGGAGGAACTCCTGTGTCTGCACCATCCACTAGGTCCGTCTTGCAAAGCGGGGTGGCAGTTTCCTCCTGTCTGTCACATCCAGGGCAAATATTGGGAACCGTGCAGGATGGCTCTGTATTGATTGTGCTTGTCTAGGTACACAACAGGTTTTTGACGATGGTGTGGGTGCAAGTCTGCTGATCTTTTGATGGATAACCAGCAAATGGCAAGTTGTTCAGAGAACAGAATGTGGTAAGATAGCACTAAAAGTGGATGAGAGGGATCCCATGGGGACAAGTTACTAAATTAATGAAGGACGCTTGGTAAGATTTAGTGGGATGTCCTGCTGGGCCTTATCGTGAGAACCCCTCCAAAAAACTTGACTCAACTCGCATGAGTCCCAAAAAAAGTAAAATTCAGCTCCTTGTATCATTCTCATCCCTCAGTTTGCTTAGAGATTTCAAAATTACACACAATTAATACATTGTATGATATATTTGCAAAACCTAACTTTCTGTGCCATGGCTGAAACATCCAGAATTTCATTTTTCAGTTTGAAGCTATTGCCATCTTTCAGTTCTATCTCCTGGAAAAAATATAGGCATAATGGTCGCAAAGTATGTCCTTGCAAGTAATTGTTCCTATGAATGGAATAGTGAAAGAAGGCAGTTTATCGGAATTTAGCAAGCTAAGATTCATGTTTTAAAAGACAAATTAGCTCCTTGCTGGCTGTTCTATTTTAAAGTTTTAAATTATTACAGACTGGGTCACTCCCTACAGCACAGTACAGCTGTATCCTGCAGATGTAGCTGTTGCCATCCAACAGGTTTTAGTAATACATTGATGTTGTTTTACCTAATTAATTCTCTCCCCATTGAAAGCTTTGACTCCTTGGGAACACAGTACCATAGGAGACCAGCACATGCTTTGTTCAAATCTCACAAGGCTAATTGCTCCATTCCTTTGTCTAAAGAACCAGAGCCAGCGGTAATATTATGTTCCACCCTGGCTGAGAAGAGCTAGTTCATTTGGGATCAAAACTGGCACCTTTCCAGAATGTATATTTATCTCTGGTTGCATGACTCCTGGAATGTTCAGTCTTGCCAGCACTATGTTGAGAAAAGACTGACTGCTGCGCACTGAAGATTGTTTTTTTTAAATCCCCACTTATGCATTCTTCTTGACAAAACCTATTTCTGACTTTGTAAGATGTACCTTGGTTGGCGATGAATTGGTTAGGGAAGAGTGTTCTGAGGATTAACATCGATCGCTTAATTGTTCCAGCCAGACGTGTGCTGTGGCTGCAACAGCAGCTCAAATGCTGGGAATTATATGTGTAACTCGGCTGCTGACTTCCCAAAGCCTGTCTACCAACTACAAGACACATGTTAGGAATATGGTTGATTACTCCATACTTGTCTGAATGAGTGCCCCTCCAAATACCCTGAAGAGGCTTGACACCATCTGGAGCACAGCAGCTCATTTGATTGGCATCCATCCGCCACTTTAAATGTTCACTCTCTCCACCACCAATGCATGGTGGTTTACAGAGACACACACGTGCTCACTCACTCAGCCACTCTCACCCACAGTCTCATGCACACGCTGTTCTGCTCTTTCGTTCGCTCACTCACTGTTTGGAACAATGTCTCTTTTCCTTCATTATTGTTTATTCCAAAATCTGGAACTCAGTTCCCAACAGCATTGTGGGTGTAGGACACTGTAAAGACCGCAGTGGTTCAAGAAAACAGCTCATCACCACCTACTCATGGGCAATTTAGGAAACAGAATAAATTTTGGAGTTTCCCATGAGCAATTTTTTAAAAACAACTAAACAAAGGAAAACACACAGTGAAATTTCTAAGGATGGGAGCTGGATTTGCAAATTGCTTTTTGTTTGAATCAACCAAACTGGGGACATAAATCCCAAAACTAGACAAAGAAACACAGTAGAAACACATACATCTTCCCCTTTGCTGAGCCGGTGTAGCTCCAGCATCATTGGAAGGACAGTGCTGAGTGACTGGAGGTGGGGTAATAGTTCAGTGTTCCTTCACTATCAGAACCGCTGTACTAAGGCAATACAACACTAATGCAGGTGGGGACAGTATTAAGTATCAGCTCAACAATACAAAGAGAACTCTGCAATGTCAGGGGGCAATACTGAGGGAATACTGCTAAGTTTGAAAGCTGGACTCACTGAGTAAGCTCGAGACACTTGTTGGACTGTACATAACATACTGTATTCAGCATTGGTCATGGACCTAACTGCACACAAAGATTGACTTTGATTTCAGCTTCTACCTCTTTCCTTTGAGCTCTTTGAAGAACTCTTGAAAATCATTCTTAGTTTACCTACTTCAAAGGTACATATCACAGCTAAGACCTCATGAGGTACCTATTTTTGAATCCTTTGAAAACAGTCAATTCATATAAATAGCTACTTACTTCAAAGATACTTCTCTCAACCAAGACTTCCTTATTTGACTGCTTTGGAATCCTTTGAGACATAAGTTTGTTCACCATTTATCTTCCTATCCTATAATTAATACCTCCCCTCTGCTTCTGAAGGAAGTTATTCTTCAACCAGTCATAGCCAACATTGTCACAGTCACTTATTTTCTTGCATAATAGTTTCTTATTCATAATAAACTAAGATTTGAAGCAGAAGATTAGCCAAGCGTCCTTCTTTGCACTTCATTGCTGGCATCGAATAACCATTGCTTTAAGGCGTGGTGAAACTCTGTTATTAATCCATAACTCTGCAAGATGCTTAACAATGGCCACTTACACATTGGCAGTCTGAAAAGCAGGTTTTCCAGAGTGTGTGCTTCAATGTCAAGGAGAATTGCCTGTGGAAGTCCCATGCAATAGTGAGTTAAATACGTTCTGGATGCCGGGGAAAATGGTTTTCCATGTTTACAGTGAATGTTTATATTTGCAGCCACTCCTTAGTTTTTTGGAGGGGCTGCTGCTAAATTTTTGGTTGCATTTCAGCTCCATGCTCCTGATCTGTGGGCACCCCATGCCGGTGGTTAGGCTGGGCAGGTCAGAGGGTGCCCTGTAGGTTTGTTCCTGGGCTTGGCCAAAGTGGCCATTAACAGGATCAGGCAGCAGGCTGTGGAGGAGTCATTCTAACTAACTGCCTGCCCTTTTTTTTCAGTTACCTCCAAACTCAGATCTACGGAGAGTGAGCGGTGTCCACTGGCACAATAGAGGTCTTTAGAGACCAGTGAGCACTGCAAGGGCTGGAGTGCACTATTACTTCGGACAATGATATTTTGTTAACCGCTAGTTTGTATTTTGGTTGCAGTGGCACAACATGGCTGTTTAACCTGGTTTTAAGCCTGATTTTAAAAAAGTCAGAGGCAGTGCTGAGGGAGCGTTAAACCAAAGAGCTTCATTTATTGTCATGATATCATTGTACAGTTTTTCAGGGATGTTTCTGGTCTGTCTCTCCCTCACCTGTGTAAGGAGCAGATTTGCATCTCTATGTACCTTTTCATTCCATTCCCCTTTTGCTTGCTACCTACGGTTGTTTGAGTCACTATGTTCTATTTGTTCCTAAAGAATTCTGTTAAAAGGCAAGGTTATTCCATTGTCCATAGATCAAGGGAAAGGAACTCCATTAGATGGAAATAGTTATGTCATGTACCACTGGTATGCTCAGCAGGAATTGGAGTAGACTCATAAGATGTTTGCAGTGCAGAAGGAGGCCATTTTACCCAACATGTCTGCAATAGTCAGCAAGGATCTGACTACACTATTCTCATTTTTCAGCTGTTGAGGTGATGGGAATACAAGCAAATATCTAAATACTGATTAAATCTTTTGAGAGTTTCTGTCCCAACCACCCTTTCAGACAGTGAGTTCCAGATTCCCCACCCTCTGAGTGAAAAAAATTCTCTTCATTTTCCACTTAGCCTTCTACCTCTTGCCTAAATCTATGCTCTTGGTTATTTACGGTCTACCAGTGGAAAAGGAAAATGTGTTCTATTTAAATGTTTCAATCTTATACCCCTTCTCATAACAGGTGCCCTCTCAACCTTTGTTGCTTCAAGGAAAACAACCCCAGCCTCTCCAGTCTTTCTTCATCGTCCACACTGCGGCCCATACAGCATCCAGGTAAATCTCCTTTGTACTCTGTCTTATGTAATCACATCCTTCCTGTCATCTGGTGACCAGATTTGCACGCAATACTGCAGTTGTGGCCTAATCAGCATTTTATATAGTCTTCGTATAACCTCCTTGTTCTTGTATTCTGTGCCTCGATTAATGAGATTATTGAATTAATGTACACCAAGATCCTCTTGATCTTCTGTACTTCCCAGAGTCCTCCAGTTTATAATGTATCATTTGCATTGCTAGCCCTCCCTCAGTGCATTTTTTGACACTGTTTTTGGGTTGAATTCCATTTGCCATTGCTGTGCTCACCTGACTGGTCCATCCTCTCTCAGTTTACAGCTATCCTCCTCAGTATTCACCGCCCTATCAATATTTGTGTCTTTAATGTGGGATCAGTGAATAAATCCTAACCATTTCATTGACTGCTGGTGAATTTACCTCCATTCAATTTGCTGGAATGACACTGACTCCTACCCCTCAGTCTGTGCTGCACCATTTCAAAAGTAAATCTTGAACACAACATTGTTAAAGCCTTAAAGCCAACCAGAGAGAAGGTGACACCGGATAAAATAGACTTAGCTTCTGATTTGGGATATGCTAATGCAAATGTGCAAATGCTAAATAGCAATGGTTTCCGCTAGTGTCGAAGTAATGTCTATCAGAAACTGTAGCCATTCAGTTACCCAGTGTGATCTGAAGAGTAAGATTTGTATTTTGCGCCAATGTCATTTGGAATAATCCAGCTTCACCACTGACTGACTGACTCCAGGGATAGTGCAGTCATTTTGGTTTGGATTCCTTTCGGGCTATAATGTGAAGTGAGCTTACTTCACATCAACTGTGTGTGACAGCTGTTTGGTAGAATCTCATGTTGCTGCAGTTCAGTCCTTACCATTCAAACAGTGGCTCCCCGAGCAGCACATTTCATCACGTTGGCACTGTCTCCTTAGCCCCCTGCAAGCAGAGCAGATGGGTTGGTCATGATGGGAAGTGAGGCAAAAGTTCCCAGGGCCACAGTCAAGATCTGCCAAGCACCGAGACACCTGAAGAATCAATGAAAAACATCATTATAGTGAAAAATTAAGACTAGGTCAGTGATTAATGCTTGTGGGACGTTAACAGTACAAGAAAGGGAGTTGGGATCCAACAGTGTAACATGATGAGAGAGTTGATGTTCACACATTTCCATGCACCCATTCTGTACTTGAAATTTGTAATTTGTAATTATCTGCAGTGAGTCCTCACTGTATATTGTTGCAACCCAACATGATCTGCTTGGTAACATCTCTCTTTGCAGTTTGTCATTGACTTTAAGACAAATGATTGAGCAATCCCTACTCTGTATCAATATGTTCCAGTTCTGGAAATTTTTGATGCGGATACAGGAAGCTTTACTCTGTCCCCATCAAACACTCTAGGACAACAGCAGTGCAGGGGTAAATACAATGTCAGAGATAAAAGGTACTGCAGATGCTGGAGAATCCGAGATAACAAGCATGGGGCTGGATGAACACAGCAGGTCAAGCAGCATCATAGGAGCAGGAAAACTTTGCCCATTTCTGATGAAGGGTTTAGGCCCGAAACGTCAAGTTTTCCTGCTCCTATGATGCTGCTTGACCTGCTGTGTTCATCCAGCCCCATGCTTGTTATGTTAAATACAATGTCAAGAAGTTTTTCTTTCAATTTAAAGAGTGGAAAATGCTTTCAGATTAAAAGAACAGAGGGAGCTTTGCTCTGTATCTAACCATATGCCATACCTAAGCTATGAACATTTGATGGGACAATGTCGAGGGAGCTTCGTTGCTAACCTATGCTGTGCCATTCTGGCTCTGAGGCGGTCCAAATCACTGGACTGAAAGAAAATTAGCAAGCAGTCAAAATGTTTGCTTCAAGAGTTGATGGTTTTGCTATGAATCCAAGTTAAGGAAATGGGCAGGGGATAGTACTGGGCTCATCACACTTGCTGCTCAAGAGGGGAAAAAGGTGTGGATTTCGTTCTTGGTGCTAGCAAAACTAAAATAGATAACTGAGAACAGGAAAACATGAGAATTACAAAGGATGTCACAACAGTTTCAAAATCAGACTATCAACAGTAGAAAGTACCAATCACTGAGTATTCAGCCCAAAATTCCTGTTGAGGTAACAGTTTTTTCTCATTTATATTAATGATTTGTATGTGAACATAGGAGGTATGGTTAGTAAGTTTGTAGATGATACTAAAATTGGTGGTGTAGAGGACAGCAAAGAAGGTTATCTCAGAGTACAAGTAGGCCAATGGGCCAAGGCGTGTCAGATGGAGTTTAATTTAGGTAAATGTGAGGTGTTACATTTTTGTTAAGGCAAACCAGTCAGGACTTACGGTAGGATCCTGGCGAGTGTGCCAGTCCAAGAGACCTAGGAATACAGATGAATAGTTCTTTGAAGGTGGAGTTGCAGGTAGACAGGGTGGTGAAGAACATATTTGGCATGCTTGCCCTCATTGGTCAGTGCATTTAGTATTGGAGCTGGGAAGTCATGTTGTGGTTCTACAGGACGTTGGTGAGGCCACTTTTAGAATACGGTGTTCAGTTGTTGTCTCCCTGCTATGGGAAAGATATTGTTAAACTTGAAAGGGCTCAGAAACTATTTACTGGGATGTTGCAGGAATTGGAGGGTTTGAGCTATAGGAAGAGGCTGAATAGGCTGAGGCTATTTTCCCTGGACTGTTGGAGGCTGAAGGTGGCCTTATAGAGGTTTTTAAAATCATGAGCGGCATGGATACGGTGAATAGCCAAGGTCTTTTTCCTAGGGGAGGGGAGTCTAAAAGTAGAGGGCATAGGTCTTAGCTGGCAGAGGAATGATTTAAAATAGCTTGCAGGGCAACTTTTTCAAGTAGAGGTTGGTGCGTGTATAGAATGAGCTACCAGAGGAAGTGGTGGAAACGGGTACAATTACACCATTTAAGAGGCATCTGGATGGGTACACGAAGAGGGATATGGCCCAAATGTGACTAGATCAGTTTAGCATGTCTGGTCGGCATGGATGAATTGCACCGACGGGCCTGTTTCAATCCTGTAAAAGTCTGTATAGCTCTGTAACCTGGGAAACACATTTTCCAATGTGACCTATAATGTATCCAGATTATTACTTTCTGTACTGTCTGCCACGGTGCCTATTTAAATGATAGTCCACCCAGTGAATCTCGACTTCGTAAGTAACGTTCAACTCAGGACGTGTTCGACCCCTCAGCTGTTGGTAAAGATCCCACTGCGATACATTGTAAATAGTGCGGCAGCGTTTTTGTTGATAGTTTAACTGTAGCCACTAGGCGGTGCTATTTACGCTTGTGCAACCTGCCCAACTGGATCCAGTGCCAAGTTCTAACCACAGCAACTAAATTCATTCAGCTGTTTAACCCTGTTCAGTCAATGTTTCTGGTATTACAAGGACTAGTCAACTTTCGCACGGATTGTGCTCCGAGGAGTTTAACTGCAATGCGTGTGGTTAAAAAGTGACAACAACTGATACGTTTTGTTAATAGCACATCTGAGATGGAGAATCTCATGCTGGGACCAGTTCCGTGTCAGTGAGATCAAAAAGTACCTTTTACTTCTAGCTACTTGGATCCCCCTCACAACAAGGGTTTTGACCGGAAGGGATTGAAATAGATGGGGAGTGCATATTATTCTTGAAATCCCGTAAGCCTGTATTTTTTTTACCCCAGCTGCGTGCAATACCAGTTGATCTCTGAGTCAAGTCAACTTGGCACACAGACAATGTCGTAGAGGTCTGCCCTACGCGTAATGATGCTTTCTGAGAATGGAGTGAAGTGAAGAATGTAGAGAACAAACACCAGCATGGACCTTTTGTGCCGAATTGCTTTTGACAACGATGCCCGGCACGATACGCAAACCGGAAAACCAAGTCCGTGTCAACCTGGAGGTGACTCAGGGTTGCACATTGTTGATCGTTCTTAATTTTTAATGCCCATATCAGCTATTCGATAGGGATAGGACCCAAAGGAGAGATTGGCTTGTGGCTGCTGCCCACTTGCTGTAGAAGATATTTTTGCTCTTCCCCTAGAAATGAGGACTATGCGATGTCTTGTAGCGGGATTCATGTTGCGCAAGACCGGTGTACAGGCTAAAGGTGAATCTTCACGTAACGTTTATGGAGAGAAACAGAATTGAATAAGGAAGGGATGAGCTGGTGGCATTTCCGTACCTATGTTTCTGTATTGAATTTTCCAACTAAAGTGGTTGTGAATTAATTTATTCAAGCTGCTTGTATGTTACACAAATTTGAAAATAATCAGCTAACTGGAATTTGTCCAAATTGTATTATCCTTACCAATTCTCTTTTCTAGACTATGGTATTGTCACTTGTGTGATTTGTTCTTCACGTTGCCTCCCTTTCTTGCTCCCTTTATTTCTTGTTTCTGCTCTCCCGCACGCATACACATTGCTCCCTTCTGTTTGGAACACCTTGCCGCCTGCTGTTGGTGTTCTTCATCTCCGCCTCTGTGTGTCTGCCTTTCGTTCGGGCTCAAATACAGATGATGCTCCCGAGGAGAGGCTGGACAAGTTTTGACTGTTCTCCTCGGAAGAAGAAAGGGCTTCGAGGAGCCTTAATAAAGGTTTTCAAAATTATGTGAAGCTTTGATTGAGGAGGCGCAGAGACCCTACTGTCCCTCTGACAAATGGGTCTAACAACAAGAGGTTATAGATGTTAAACTTATTGACAAAGGATCTAGACTAGAAATGTTTTTAGTCAGTTGAGAGGATCTGGAATGTTTTACCGGAGAAGTTGGTGGTAACTGCTTCAATAAATAATGTTACGGTTGAAGTTGAACAGGTACTTGGACAAGTTTCAAGTTGACGGATGAAAATCAAAAGCAGGGATTTGAGACTAACTATGACGTTTTTTGAACCAACACAACCACTGTAGGCTATCCGGCTTTCTGCATGTGCTGGAATTATAACTGTTCAAGCCAATGTGCTACCTGGCGTCGATGACCAGAATGACCACATCTTCACTTGGGAATGAGTTACTGGCATCAAAGTTGGGAGAGAGCTGAGCCGCTCAACACACCATCTATCTGCTTCACACAATTTATTACACTGGCATTTGGGGCTGGTTGCATCAGTAATTTTAGTAGGAACTTTATCACCTGGTCAATATCCCATCTACTTCCTTGACGGGGTTGTATCAATCTCCGTCCCAGTGTACCTCGACTGCTAAGCAGCATTGGCGGATGACCAAGAATGGGAGCGGAATACCTTGACCTAAAAGTTCAACTCATGACTTGTCAAACTCCAGCCATATACGGTCGGCACCAATAGAATTCTGCCATTCCCAAACTTACCGAAAACAAATTGTGCAGTGTCTCTGTTCCAGTCGGGATTGGACTGAGTTCTTTAGGAACAAGCATCATGTGAAGGTGCCGGTGTTGAACTGGGGCGGACAAGGTCAGAAGTCACTCGACACCAGGTTATAGTCAGGTGAAGTCACCTGACGAATGAGCAGCGCTCAGAAAACTTGTGATTTCAAATAAACCTGTTGGACTGGAACCTGATGTCGTGTGACTTCTGACTTTGAACAAGCGTCCAGCCACACATATGTACCTCCTTGATCAGACAGCAACGTATTTGCACAGATAGGAAATAATTGAAGAGAGACTTCGTCTGACTCTCTCGTTTATTCCCCTGTTCCTGTTCCACGTCCATTTGGCTGAAATCTTTATCACCGTCGCCGCTGTTTTCATGCCGCAATGTAAGTTTCGGGGAAACAGCGCAGTGAGTTTCAAATTGAAATGGAACTCTTCCCAAACGCTAAGAACATCTCAACCATCTACTTTAAGCAGAAGACCCATCATCACGATTATGATGAGCGAGCAATGTATATTCTGACAGCCGTCCGCAATTCTCTTTTCATTTTCTCTCCCAATTTTCTAGGCTGGTAAGAGAGCAAATATTTTTCTCTCTTTCTGCAAGTGAACTTGAAATTAGTGGGGTTTTCCCATTATTACGAGCATGAGAATTCGTCAAAAAGCACAGGGGGATAGGGCTATCAGAATAGTCATTTCATTGAGGGTGAGGCTACACAATGCATTCGGGGTCCCACTGCAGTTAGTATTATCACCGAACAGTCAATATCTCACTGATGCTTCGAGTTCACAACAATTCGAATAGTGCTGTTAGATTAACACGGACGTCAAAGTTATGATCAATACAAGTGATGCAATTCCAGCGAGTGTCTTTCACGCCTGACACCAGCTCGGAAACCAAACAAAACCTCATGCCCATCTCTCAATCGTTTGTTACGTGTCTACCTGAAAATCTACTTCAAGACATCAATTTGAAAAGTCTGCATCCTCTATGGTTTCCTCACACACTTGATGCCCTGTCCACCTTGACAGTGGAGATGGGAAGTTTCATCTTGCTGAAGTTTCAGTGGAATTAAGTAGGACCTGTTACCCCTCCCAACTCCCCACCCACCTAAATATCCTCCGAATTGCTGCTTCAGATCAGACTCAGCCTTTGTCATTAGTAGGTGGACAATTGATGGGGATATCAATTTTTGTCGGCTATGAGTTGAGCCACCGCAGAACTGGTCAACTTTAAACCAACTTTGGATCAGTTTTTTTTTTAAAAACCTCTTTTTGACGCTAAGGTTCGCTGAGTTTCCCACCCATCCTTCCGTTTCCCCCTGCACTTGCCCGAGACATCCCGCTGTGTTCCCTCTGGACCCCTGAGAAACTCACCTGCTTTGTAGGACCCTGACCAACCTCGGTGGAGCTCCTAATGTTGTTTGAGTCGAGCACCAATGCACTGACGTTACAACAGAGGCAGGACAGGAGCAGGAGGACCACTGCACAGCCCATGGTGTTCAAAGAGGTTGCAGAGAAACCAGCAACAATTATAGCAGGTTGCAAGAAGGCACTTTAACGCAATTGGAGACCAGTCCCTCTCGAAGTGCCTGTCTCTCTTACTCTGTCTCTTCGGGAGATAACCGTTTCTTATAACGCTGCAGCCCACACCCTCTCTGACGTGTGGAGGTGCTTCTCCCAGTCACCGGACGTGAGGAGGGACAAGAAACTGAATTTCTCCTTGAAACAAAGCGTTTCCGAATAGCGGGCGCTCCAGGCACTTCTCCTTTTGCGATGCCTGTGGGTGAGAATTATTCTAAATCCACCCACCCCTTCTGCTCATTTCCCCTTGTTACTGTCTGAATCAACAGTGGGCTAGACGCAAGTCAAAACTCAACTTCAAACAGTGATGCAGCAGTCCCAAACCCTGTAATTAATTAGCAGGAAGGTGAGGAGTGTCCTTCCAATATACATTGATGCTGATCGGTGTTTTTTAAAAAAGGAAGTATTGCGGGTGCACTGAGGTGATTAAAGGCAGTGCTGGAAAAAGAAAATCTTAAAGAACAGGATACGTTTCACTGCCTGATTTCCTGTCTTCAAGACACCTCAAAGCGCTTTGTGGCTGATGAGTGCTTTTTTGAACTCGCTCGTTGTGGTCATTGTAGGAAAGGCAGCAGCAAATTTGCGCACATCAAGCTTCCATGCGATCAGAGCATGGGCTTCTCTTTGCGATGGTGGCTGAGAGATTGTGTCCTGGCTGGATCGCTCAATTCTCTGTTCTTCAAATATCACCTCTCATATTCATCCCAATAAGATCCTCAAAAGAGGCCACAAAGTTGTTTTAAAAGCAAAATGTTGTTTATATGTCGGCATAGCTGGCAAGGCATTTCCCACCCCAAATTTCATTCGGGTAAGTGCCCTAAAGTGCCTCAAAACCAACTGCAAACGTATGGCGCAGCTTCACCCCTGCCTTTCTGTAGTGGCTTGACAGGACTGAATGGCCTGATAGACCATTTCAGAGGGCAGTTAAGTGTCAACCATGTTGCTATGGGTCTGGAGTCACATGTTGGCCAGACCAAGTGAGGCTGGCAGATTTCCTTCCCAAATGTGCATGAATGAACCAGATAAGTTTTTAACAGAAATCTGATACTTTCATAGAGTCGTACAGCATGCAAACACACCCTTGGACCCAACTAGTCTATGCTGCCCATGTTCCCAAACTAAATTAGTCCCACTTGCCTGCATTTGACCTGTATCCTTCCAAACCTTTCGGAGCCATGTACTTACCCAAATATCTTTTAAGAATTATAACAGGACCTGGACCCACCACTTCCCCTGATAGTTCATTCCGCACACAAACCATTCCCTGGGTGAAAAAAGTTGCCCCTTTTTAAAAGTTGCATCCTTTTTAGAACTTTCTCCTCTCATCGAGTATGACCCCTGGTTTTGACTCTCCCACCCTAGGGAAACAACCCTTGCTTTTGTTCTTACCAATGCCCCTCATGATCTTATAAACCTCTATAAGGTCTCGCCCCAACGTCCCACGCTCCAGTGAAAAATGTCCCAGCCTTTTTTTTGTCACTTAAACCCTCTATTCCTGGCAACATCCTGGTAAATCTTTTCTGAACCCTCTCCGGCTAGCAATATCCTTCCTACAACAGGGTGACCAGAACTGGACACAGTACTCCAGAACAGGCCTCACCAATGTCCTGTACAACCTCAAGATAACATCCCAAACTCCTATACTCAAAGATAACAAGGTGTAGAGCTGGATGAACACAGCAGGCCAAGCAGCATCATAGGAGCAGGAAAGCTGACGTTTCGGGCCTAATCCTCCCTCCTATATTCAAAGGTCTGAGCAATGAAGGCAAGTGTGCCAAACGCCTTCTTTACCATTCTGTCCACCTGTGATGCAAATTTCAAAGAATTTCATGATCATTAAGGAGACTAGGACTTTTTACCCCCAGATGTATTAATCAAATTTGAATTCCCCTGGATTGTCTACACTAACATAATGCAGTTGTTTACTTCTCTTATTTCGCAGAAGCACAGAACCTTTGCATTTGGTCTGCAGAATCAGTGTGTACTGGAAGTCCCCAGCACAGATGTCAGCAACTGGAGGAGGAAGAGAGGTTAACGTCATGGCAGAGCATCTTTATCAGACTTCTATGTCAAACTACTCTCAATTCCTATCTTCGAAAGGCACTGAATGACCTACAGTTATTACAGCATTTACTGCATTTATTTAAGATTCTCAGAATTTGCTTTTTATCTCTGCTGGTTACTACAACATGATGGAACTTATGACAGGAGGGCATGTATTTTAAAATCAGCACAGCCTGAGTTATTTTGGAAGGAATAGTGAATTCAATCAGTGCAGGCACCATTTCATGCTTCAGCCGTGTCTGGTCCCACACTCCTCATTTCTAGCCGTCACAAGTTCTTGTTTCTGATTCCATGAAGATGGAAGCATGCATCAAGTAAGTCACACACGCTAGTAATATCATGTCAGCGAGGAGAAAGCAAAACTCCACTCAGGCAGCCTGAAACATATTAATGTTTCAGTGTGCCATCTCCCTCTACATCCTGGTCTTAGAATCATGTCTGACAGGATTGTTCACGGAAGACAGTGGGGAAATACAGATTTTACGATGGGAACCCTGATCAAAGGAACAAGTGGAAAATCTTTTGTTGTATAAGAAGTGTTGGAATTCAAGAGCAATGGAAGTGTTGACAAGCCTTTATAAGTCGTGTAAGACTTCAGCCTTTATGTCCAATTCTATAGACTACACATTAAGACGGGATGTCGAGGCCTTGGTGAGGATGGGGTAGGGTCAGGTGCATAGTTTACTGAAATGATATCAGGGATGAGGGATTTCAGTTATCAGACATTGAAGAGAAGGGAAAGAATAGTGTCACAATGTGGGAGGCAGTTGAGACGCATGATAGAAACCCTACAGTGTGGAAGTTGTTATTTGTCCCATCGAGTCCACACCTACGCTCTGAAGAGCATCCCATTCAGACCCATCCTATACCCATTCACCCTGCGTTTCCCATGGCTAACCATGGAACAAGCATATGGATTGAATGGCCTCCTCCTGTGGTTTATCACTCTAATTTCATTTTAGTTACTATTTTTTTTAAAAAAAACTCTCAAGTTTCACCAGGAGCCAGAAAAAAAAACCGGAAAGGGAAGATTTAAACTTGATGTTGTTTGAAACTAGCCTTTGTGAGTCAACCAAGAGAGAACATGCCTGAGCAACAAAGTCCTCCAGTCACAGGTGGGAATGCACTGTTGATGGTCTTATCCGACAATGTCACATTGTTTTTGTGGGACATGAAAGTCAGGAAGCAATGAAAAGATACAATTAAATATTTCCATGGCATTTTCAGTGTGGGCAAAAATTTAATTAATTATCGCTTGCCAAAAGAATCAGGGGAGCTTTGATCTTTGATTTATGATGGCAGTTACTTCTGGCGATGAAAGTGAAATGTATGGTGAAGATGTTCTTTTTTTATGAGATGAACTTTCATCTGCATCAAATCAGCTTCTACGATACAGATCTTCACTCTGACAATCTTTGCTTACAATCTCAATTTAATGAATTGTTCTTTCATGCCAGAGGATTTTTCTTTTGGTTGCCAGGTTTTCTTTGGTTTCAAGCCCCTTCTGTTGATTCTAGGCTGCAATCCACTGTCAGACTCCTGCTTGTTTTTTGTCCTTGATTCCAGATACTGGTTAGTAGCAGTTTATTGAAAGTGTCTTGACTACCTGGGAGTTACCTTTAATCGGAAAACTGAACTGGACCCGTCATATAAATACCGTGACGACAAGGACACGTCACAGGTTTGGAATTCTGCCTTGAATAATTCACCTCCTGATAATTCAAAGCCAGCCTACCTTCTGCAGGACACATGTCCAGAATCTGTTTGAATAGTCTCTATTCACCTGGATGATGGCAGTTCCAACAGCACACAAGGAGCTCAACACAATCCAGCTTACTTGATCAACATGCCACTCACCACCTTAAATATTCACTCCCTTCACCACTAGCACTCAATGGTAGTAATATATTACCATATACAAGATTTACTGCACCAACTTGCCATAGTTCTTTGATATGGCAAAATTACTGACTTCCAAGAAAGACAAGAACAGCAGTCACTTGGGCTCACCACCACCTGTGTGTTCCCTCCAAGCCATATTCCATTCTGATTTGGAACTTGCCATACCTTCATTTGTCGCTTGGTCATAATCCTCAAATTTCCATCCTAACAGCACTGTGGTAATATCTGCACCACATAGATTGAAGCTGTTCAAAAAGGCAGCTCACCACCACTTTCGTGAGCGCAACTGGGGATAAGCAACAAATCCTGGTGCAGCTACAACTTCTTAATCTGGGGGGAGAAAGGAAAGTTAAAAAAACCCAGGAAAATATGGAAACTGAAGTCTTTTTATGCTCCAAGCCAGGGACCCGATATTTAGGGCTAAATGGAGAGTTGCAAAAAAAAAAAGAATCAGGCAGAAACTATTGGCTTACTAATGTCCACCAGGGAAGGAAATCTGCCAATCTCGCCTGGTACATGTTACTCCAGACCGACTGCAGTGTGGTTGACTCTCAACTGCCCTCTGAAATGGCATAGCAAGCCACTCCGTTGTATCACTCACAAAAAATCTCCACAAAGAAATGAAACCGGACAGACCACCTGGTATCGACCTAGGCACCGGAAAAGACAACAGCAGAAACAGCCCTATCAAACCTGCAAAGCTCTCCTTGATCAAATCTTGGGGTTAGTGCCAAAATTGGGAGAGCTGTCTCACAAACTAGTTAAGCAACTGCCTGACATAGTCGTACCCACAGAATCATACCTGACAGACAATGTCCCAGACACCACCATCACCATCCCTGGATATGTCCTCTCCCATCCTCATGACAGACCCAGCAAAGGTGGCAGCACAGTCCAGAGGAAGTTGCCCTGGGCATCCTCAACATTGACTTCGGACCCTGTGAAGTCTCATGGCTTCAGGTTAGATATGGGCAAGGAAGGCTCCCGCTGATTACCACATACCTTCCTCCCTCAGCTGATGAATCAGTACTCCCCCAAATTGAACAATACGTGGAAAAAGCGTTGCGGGTGGCAAAGGCATAAAATGAACTCCGGGTGGGGGATTTCAATGTCCACCACTAAGAGTGGCTCGGCAAAAATGCTACCGATCGAGCTGGTCACGTTCTAAAGGACATAGCTGCTAAAATGAGTCTGCAGCAAGTGTTGAAGGAACCGACAAGAGGGAAAATCATACTTCATCTCATCTTCACCAATCTGCCTGCTGCAGATGTATCAGTCCATGACTGTATCAGTAAGAGTCACCACCACACAGTTTTTGTGGAGACAAAGTTCTGCCTTCAAACTGAGGATACCATCCATCGTGTTGTGTGGCACTATCACCGTGCTAAATCAAACAGACTTTGAACAGATCTAGCAACTCAAGACTGAGTATCCATGAGGCACAGTAGGCCATTGATAGCAGCAGAGTGGTATTCTAACATAATCTACAACCTCAAGGCATGGCACATCCCCTATTCAACCATTACCATCATGCTAGGGGATCAACCCTGGTTCAATGGACAGTGCAGAAGGGTATACCAGCGCAGCACAAGACGTCTCTGAAAATAAGGTATCAACTAGTGAAGCTACCAACGGGACTACTTGTGTGCCAAACAGCATAAGCATCGAGTGACAGACAGAGCTAACCAATCCCACAATCAATGAATCAGATCTAAGCCATGCAGTCCTGCCACATCCTGTCGTGAATGGTGGTGGATAATTAAACAACTCATTGGAGGTGGAGGCTTCACAAATATCCTCAACCTCAACGATGGAAGAGCCCAGCTCATCAGTGCGAAAGATAAGGCTGAAGCATTCACAACAATCTCGGACTCCTGCAGGGGTTCCGAGCATCACAGATTCCATTCTTCAGCCAATTTGGTTCATTCCGCGTGATATCAAGAAATAATCGTAGGCACAGGATATTTCAAAGGCTATGGGCCCTGACAAAATTCCAGTAATAGTTTTGAAGACCTGTGCTCCAGAATGAGCCAACATCTTCTCGGAGTTTACAACACTGGGAATGCCCTGTACACACAAAGCAAGACAAAACCAAACCCATGAATTACCATCCCATCAGTCTATCCTCGACCATCAGTAAAGTGATGGAAGGTGTCATCAGCAGTGCTATCAAACAGCACCTGCCCAGCAGTAAGCTGCTCAGCAGTAAGCTGCTCAGTGACACCCGGTTTGAGTTTTGCCAGGCCCAGAGACACTCAGTTCCTGACCTCACTACAGTATTAGTTCAAACAAAGGAGCTTAATTCCACAGGTGAGGTGAGAGTGACAGCCCTTCATATCAAGGCCATGTTTGAATGAGTGTGGCATCAAGGAGCCCTATAAAAAGTGGAATCAATGGGTACTGGGGATAACACTCAGTGGTTGGAGTGATAGCTGGCACACGGGAAGACGATTGTGGTTTTGGAGGTTAGTCATCTAAGCTCCAGGACATCTGTGCAGAAATCCCTCAGGGTAATAATCTAGGCTGAAACATCTTCAGCTGCATCAGTAATGACCTTCCCTCCATCATAAGGTCAAGAGTGGAAATGTCTGCAGAATGTTGAGCACCATTTGCGATTCCTCAGGTACTGAAGCATTCCATGTTCAAATGCAACAAGATCTGGACCATATCCAGGTTTGGGCTGAGAAGTGAGAAGTAATATTTGTACCAAATAAATGCCAGGCAATGACCATTTCTAATAAGAGTGAATCTAACCATCTTCCCTTGACAGTCAGTTGCGTTACCATTACTGAACTGTGCAATATCAACATCCTCGGGGTTACCGTTGTCCAGAAACTCAAATGGACTTGCCACATAAAAACATTGGCTACAAGGGCAGGTTAGATGCCAGGAATACTGTTGAGATGGTCAAAATCTGAAGACTTGATGGTTTCAATTTCAGTATAATGAATGAAATACCGTAGATGAGGAACTTGGGGATGCATCGGTCATAATTTTTCTCTTAATTCAGGAGTGTTGTCTATGGATAGGAAAAATGCAAGTGTCAGACCATTATTTAAGGAAAGAGAAATCTAACTAACTGAGGAGCTGCCAGATTACCACAACTTCCTTACAACAGAGAAACTATTACCAAGTGCTATGTGACTGAACACAGAGAAGTATGATTTGTGACAGGGTAGGTATCATCTTACTAATCTAGTTGACTTGTAGTTAAAAACATCACTCATATGATGAAAGGGAGATTGTCATTGAATGTCATGGAAAACCAGAACACCATAAGATGGGGGCAGAAGCAAGTCACTGAGCCCATCAAGTCTACTCCACCACTTAATGGGATCGTGGCTAATCTGACAATGCTTAACTCCTTTTTCCTGCCTTCTCTCCAGAGCTCTTGATTTCCTTACTGATGAAAATGTGTCTGTCTCAGCCTTGAGTATACTTAATGATCGAGTCTTGACATGCATTCACTGCTAGAAGAAATTCCCCTTCAACCTTTGTTTTAAGAGGCAACCCTTTATTCTAAGATTAGACCCTCTGGTCCTATATTGTTCAACAAGGCTAGACAACCTGGCCACATCTAACCTGTCAAGTCCTCTAAGAATCTTGTAAGTTTCAATAAGGTCATCTGTCATTCTTCTAAACTCAAACAAGTACAGACCCAACCTATTCAACCTCTTCTCATAAGGAGCCTTCCATACCCAGAATCATGCCTAGTGAATGAACATAGAACATAGAATATTACAGCACAGTACAGGCCCTTCGGCCCCCGATGGTTTCACAGGGCGGTGTAACAATCTGAAGCCCATCTAACCTACACTATTCCATTATCATCCATATGTTTATCCAACGACCATTGAAATGCCCTTAAAGTTGGCGAGTCTACTACTGCTGCAGGGAAGGCATTCCACGCCCTTACTACTCTGTGAGTAAAGAATCTACCTCTGACATCTGTCCTATATCTATCACTCCTCAATTTAAAGCTATGTCCCCTCATGCGAGCCATCACCATTCGAGGAAAAAGGTTCCCACTGTCCACGCTATCTAATCCTCTGATCATCTTGTATGTCTCTATTAAGTCACCTCTTAACCTTCTTCTCTCTAACGAAAACAACCTCAAGTCCCTTAGCCTTTCCTCACAAGACCTTCCCTCCATACCTGGCAACATCCTGGTAAATCTCCTCTGCACCCTTTCCAATGCTTCCATATCCTTCCTACAATGTGGCGACCAGAACTGTACGCAATACTCCAAGTGCGGCCGCACCAGAGTTTTGTACAGCTGCAGCATGACCTCACGGCTCCGAAACTCAATCCCTCTACCAATAAAACCTAACACACCGTACACCTTCTTAACAACCCTATCAACCTGGGTGGCAACTTTCAGGGATCTATGCACATGGACACCAACATTCTCTGCTTGTCCACACTACCAAGAATCTTACCATTAGCCCAGTACTCTGTATTCCTGTTACTCCTTCCAAAGTGAATCACCTCACACTTCTCCGCATTAAACTCTATTTGCCACCTCTCAGCCCGGCTCTGCAGCTTATCTATGTCCCTCTGTAACCTGCAACATCCTTCCGCACTATCCACAACTCCACCGACTTTAGTGTCGTCCGCAAATTCACTAATCCATCCTCCTACGTCCTCATCCAGGTCATTTATAAAAATGACAAACAGCAGTGGCCCCAAAACAGATCCTTGCGGTACACCACTAGTAACTGAACTCCAGGATGAAAATTTCCCATCAACCACCACCCTCTGTCTTCTTACAGCTAGCCAATTTCTGATCCAAACCGCCAAATCACCCTCAATCCCATGCCTCCGAATTTTCTGCAATAGCCTACCATGGGGAAACTTATCAAATACTTTACTGAAATCCATATACACCACATCAACCGCTTTATCCTCATCCACCTGTTTAGTCACCTTCTCAAAGAACTCAATAAGGTTTGTGAGGCACGATCTACCCTTCACAAAACCGTGTTGACTATCCCTAATCAAATTATTCCTTTCTAGATGATTATAAATCCTCTCTCTTATAATCCTTTCCAACACTTTACCCACAACCGAAGTAAGGCTCACTGGTCTATAATTGCCAGGGTTGTCTCTACTCCCCTTCTTGAACAAGGGGACAACATTTGCTATCCTGCAGTCTTCTGGCACTATTCCTGTAGACAATGACGACAAAAAGATCAAAGGCAAAGGCTCTGCAATCTCCTCCCTAGCTTCCCAGAGAATTCTAGGATAGATCCCATCCGGCCCAGGGGACTTATCTATTTTCACACTTGCTCTTTGAACTGCCTGCAATGCCATTATATCTTCCCTTCGATAAGGGGTCCAAAATTGTTCACACTATTTTAGTTTTGGGCCTTCTTTAGTTTTAGCAAGACTTCCCTATTTTCATACTCCATTACTTTATATTCAAAGCTAACATTCCATTTGCCTTCCTTTTACTAGCTAAATATATATGCTAGTTTTTTTGAGATTTATGCACAAGAACCTCCCTCTGTGTTATAGCTATCTACCCTTTCTTATAGCTCTACTTCTTATAGCTACATAGTCTTTCTCTACTTAAATATCATTCAGATCTTGCATTCCTCTCGCCAAAGTCCACACCGTCACATTTTCCCACATCATATTCCATCTGCTGAGTTTTTGCCCAGTGTCTTAACCTGTCTGTATCCCTCTGTGGACTCTTTGTGCCGTCCTCAACACTTGTCTTCCCACATTTTTGTGTTATCTGCAAACTTGGCGAAAGTATGCTCATTTTCCTTGTCCTTGTCATTAATATATATTCTAAGTAATTTTGGCCCTAAAGCTGATTCCTGTGACACTGCACTCCACTAGTTACAGGTTCCCAACTGTCTGTCTTCTATTACTTAGCCATTCCTGTATCCATGCTACTAGACTGCTTCTAACACCACAGGCTCTTATTAAGTATGCAAACGTGTGGTACCTTCTCAAACACCTACTGAAAATTCAATATATCCCATCCACAGCTTCCCCTTTATCCATCCTACTTGTTACCTCACGAAAGAACTCTAGTAAATTTGTCAAGCTTGACCTTCCTTTCATGAGGCCACGCTGAGTCAGCTTGACCATATTATGTATTTCTCAATACTGTACTGTTATATTCTCTTTAGTAGACTCAAACATTTTTACCAATAACAGATCCTAAGCTAACTGGCCCATTGCTACCTGATTTTTATCTCCTTCCCTTTTTAAATAAATGTATTGCATTGGCAGTTTTCCAATGCTCTGGGACTTTTCCAGACACTAAGATTTCCTGAAAGATTACCAGTGTATCCACAGTCTCTGTAGCTCCAAACTTTAATATTCTAGGGTGCATTCCATCAGGCCTGGGGAGGGGGTGTGGGGCATAGATCTTAAGCCCCATTAGTTTCCATCACACTTTTTCTCTAGTGATGGACATTGTATTTATTTCCTGTCCTCTTTTTGCCCCTTGAGTATTTAGTAGTTTTGGAAAGTTATTAGTGTCTTCCACTGTGAAGACTTATGCTAAGTATTTATTCAACTCCTCTGCCGTATCCTGCTCCCCCATTATTATTTCCACAGCCTCATACTCTAAGGGACGATGTTAACTTTGGCCTCTTTCTTCCATTTTAGATATTTAAAGAAGCTTTTTCTGTCCATCTTGATATTACTTGAAAGGTCACCCTCAAAGTTTCTTTTTTTCCCTCTTTATTTTGTTTTTGGTTTCCTTTTTTAAACATTTTCCCGATCCTCCAGTTACCACTAATCTTTACCACATGGTATGTGTTCTTTGTGGTCTGTCTTTCAGTTTGAAGCTAGCCTTCACTTTCCTGGTTAACCATGGTTAGCTTATCCTTTTGCTAGAATTCCTCTTTCGCACTGGGATATACCTTTGCTGTAAGTGTTAATTATTTTCTTAAATATCTACCATTTTGCCTCAACTATCTTTGCTGCTGAACTCCTTTCCCAGTCAATTCCAACTAGCTCTGCTCTCATTCAAACAAGTCTGATAAGGGTCTATTTAAGAGATTATTAATATAATTGAAAATGGAGGTAAGTAAGTGATTGGAGGTGGTAATTACTTGAGAGTGGGAGACATAGTGCAAGGATAAAAAGATGTCATTAGAGATCTGTACTGGGGCCTTGCCTTTTCATGGTTCTGCATATAACAATGAGCTAATGAAGTTGCATAAGTTTGCAAATGATGCAAAGCTGGTAGTGTAAACTTTGCAAACAGAGCAGTGAGTTACAAAGGGTTTTGGCCTGAAACATGGACTTTCCTGCCCCTCGGATGCTGTCTGGCCTGCCGTGCTCTTCCAACCTCACGCCTATAGACTCTGGCTTCTAGCATCTGCAATCCTTATTGTCTGTAAAACAAGTTACAAAGGAACAAATAGTGCATTATGAGCAAGTGAGGTAATTCACCTTGAAAGAAATGAATTGGGTTTTTTTGCTTAAAAGATGAGATGTTAAGATATATGTATGTGCAAAGGGATTTATTGGGTCTCATGTACACATCGCTCAACACCAGTGGACAGGTCTTACAAAAAAGGACATCTAAGTGACTAATTATATGTCGGTCTTTATTTCAGGAGGTTTGAATTGGACCGATGCTGGTGTAGGAGGGAGGGCTTTAGATATTTGGATCGTTGGATGTCTTCTGGGGAAGGTGGGACCTCTACAAGAAGGACGGGTTGTGCCTGAGCTGGAGGGGCATTGATATCCTGGGCAAGAGATTTGCTAGAGTTCTTCGGGAGGGTTTAAACTAGCGTGGCAGGGGGTTGGGAACTGGAACAACAGGCCGGTGAGTGCAGGGACTGTGGTCAAAAGAGAGACTGAGGTATGCATGGTGCAGAGTAAAAGCAGGCAGAGGGAAGTTGCAGGGCTCAGAGGGACTGGAGGTCTGGAGTGCATTACTTCGATGCAAGTATAAAATTAAGACAGGTGTGCTAAAAGCATAGATTACTGCATGGGATTATGAGTTATTGCCCTTACAGAGACATGGTTAAAGGAGCGGCAGGACTGGCAGCTTAACATTCCAGGATATCACTGTTTTAGATGGATAACAAGAGGGTTGAGGGAGTTGCATTGCTGAGTAGGGATCACATCAAAGCTTGGTTGAGGGAGGACACATCAGAGGGATCTTGCAGTGAGGCATTATGGGTGGAGCTCAGGAATAGGAAGAGTGAAATCACAACGTTGGGAATTTCCTATAGACCTCCCAATAGTCCATGCGAGACAGACGAGCAGATATGTAGTTGGACAATGGAAAGTTGTAAGTAAAGCAGTGTAGTTGTGGTGGGTGACTTTGACTTTCCTCTTATTGACTGGGACTCCCTTAGACCCAGAGGCTCGGATGGAGAGAAATTTGTTATATGTGTCCAGGAGGGCTCTTTTGAGACAGTATGTTGCCAATCCACCCAGAGAGGAGTCCATACTAGACTTGGTATTAGGGAATGAGCCAGGACAGGTGATCAGTGTTTCATTAGGAGAGTATTTTGGGCTTAGTGACCATAACTCCATAAGATTTCAAGAGTCATGGACAAGGACAAGAGTGGCCCTCGGGTGAGGATGCTTACTTGGGCAAGGGCCAATTATATCCAAATTAGACAGGAACTGGGGAATGTGGATTGGGAGCAGTTATTTGAGGACAAATCTACATCTGGCATGTGGGAGGCTTTTAAAGACCAGTTGATTAAACTGCAGGACTTGCATGTCCCTACAAAACTGAAGTCCCGGGTCTGTCCCAGGTTGCTGCGAGAGGCAAGGGAAGAAGTAGCTGGAGCATTACCAGATATCTTCACATCCTCTTTGACCACAAGTGAGGTTCCAGAGGACTGCAGCTTAGCCAATATTGTTTCCTCGTTTAAGAAAGGAAGCAGGGATTATCCAGGAAATTATAGGCCGGTGAGCCTGACATCTGTGGTGGTAAAGCTCTTGGAGAAGATACTGAATGACAAGGTATATGCACATTTGGAAGAAAATGGACTAGTTAGTGACAGGCAGCATGGTTTTGTATGGGGAAGGTCGTAGCTCACCAACACGATTGAAATTTTTGAAGAGGTGACAAAGATAATTGATGAGGGAAGGGCTGTGGATATAATTTATATGGACTTTAGTAAGGCATTTGATAAAGTCCCACATGGCAGACTGGTACAAAAAGTAAAATTACATGGGATTCGGGGTGGGCTGGCTAGATGGACACAAAGCTGGCTTGGTCACAGAAGACAGAGGGTAGCGGTGGAAGGGTGTTTTTCAGAATGGAGGCCGATAACTAGTGCTGTTCCACAGGGATCAGTCTTAGGTCCTCTGTTAATCATAGTGTAAGTAAATGATCTGGAGGAAAATGTGGGTGGTCTGATTAATAATTTTGCAGATGACACGAAGACTGGTGGAGTTGCTGATAGTGCCGACGATCGTAAGAGCATACAACAGGATATAGATAGATTGGCGACTTGGGCACAGAAATGGCAGACGGTGTTTAATCCAGACAAATGCGAGATGATGCATTTTGGAGGATCAAATTTGGGTGTGAACCGTACTGTAAATGGCAGAAGCCCTTAGGAACATGAACATATCGACGGATCTGGATGTGCAGGTCCACATTTCCCTAAAAGTGGTAACACAGGTGGCCAAGGCGATTAAGAAGGCATATGGCGTGCTTGCCTTCATTGACCAGGGCATGGAGTACAAGAGTTGGCAAAACATGTTGCATCTATGTAAAACCCTTGTTAAGCCGCATTTGGAGTACTGCATGCAGTTTTGGTCACCCCACTGCCAGAAGGACGTGGACGCTTTGGAGAGAGTGCTGAGAAGGTTCACTAGGATGTTGCCTGGTCTCGGGGGCATTGGCAATGAAGCAAAGTTGAAAAAACTCGGATTGTTTTCACTGGAAAGATGGCAGCTGAGAGGAGACCTGATAGAGATCTACAAAATTATGAGAGGTGCAGATTGGGTGGATAGTCAGAGGCTTTTTCCCGGAGTTGAAGTTCAATTACAAGGGGGCACAGGTTCAAGGTGAGAGGGGTGAAGTCTGAGGAAGATGTGCGAGGGAAGTTTTACACACAGAGAGTGGTAGGAGCCTGGAATGCACTGCCAGAAGCAGGCATGTTGGCAACATTTAAGAGGCATCTGGATGGTTACGTGAATAGGGAGGGAATTGAGGGATACAGACTGAATAAAGGCAGGAGGTTTGTTTTTTCAGTTTAGTTAGGGCATGATGATCGATCGACGCAGGCTTGGAAGGCCAAAGGGCCTGTTCCTGTGCAGGACTTCTCTTGTTCTTTCATTCATATCATTAGGTGACACGTCGATATTTATGTAAACAAAGCTTGTGGAAAGTACCTCCAGCTGATCATGGGGAATCGTCTCAATGTTAACACTTGGATCTTGGGAAATCAAATGTTCATGATAACCCCCCAGCCCCAGCTTTAAGACACGAGAAGGGAAACGGCAGCACTAAGACCCGTTTAAAATTGCATCCATCAACAAGAAATATGCCTGCAGTCTTCACAGAATTCAGAGTTTTAAAAACCCTTCGAGAAACCTTAAAGAGAAAATCAAAACAAGGGATTATTCAAATTAATGGATATGAGAGTTAAAAGGTACTGCAGATGCTGGAGAATCCGAGATAACAAGGTGTGGGGCTGGATGAACACAGCAGGCCAAGCAGCATCATAGGAGCAGGAAAGCTTGACGTTTCGGGCCTAGACCCTTCATCAGAAATGGGGGAGGGGAAGAGGGTTCTGAAATAAATAGGGAGAGAGGGGGAGGCGGATAGAGGATGGATAGAGGAGAGGATAGGTGGAGAAGAGGCAGACAAGTCGAAGAGGCGGGGATGGAGCCAGTAAAGGTGAGTGTAGGTGGGGGGGGTAGGGAGGAGATAGGTCAGTCCAGGGAGGACGGACAGGTCAAGGGGGCGGAATGAGGTTAGTAGATAGGAGATGGGGGTGGGGCTTGAGGTGGGAGGAGGGGATAGGTGAGAGGAAGGACAGGTTAGGGAGGCGGAGATGAGCTGGGCTGGTTTTGGGATGCGGTTGGGGGAGGGGAGATTTTGAAGCTTGTGAAATCCACATTGATACCATTGGGCTGCAGGGCCCACACCTTGTTATCTCATTGTTCAAATTAATGGTATCTGCTAAATTTGAGTCAGATTTTGTGATGCGAACTTCTTCCATTGACATTAATTTGTACCAGAGCCACCATCCAACTGCCGAAAGTCACTCCTAGCTTGCTGTGTTTTTCCTGTATTTCAAATCAGCACTTGTGTTCTCCCTACGAATACAATCACCCCGTAGCTCTCTTGAAGCCCACCACACTGATACCCCACTGCTTTCCCAACAAAGCAAAGAACCCTGGATGATACTTGACTGTGCCTGAGGAACAGTCAGAGGAAACCTCAAAAAGCAGATGGGCAACACAGTGAGTAGGGAGTCAAAGAATGGATTTCAGAGAATAAATGTTCTACGGTTTAATACTGCTGGACTACAGCTCAGGAGGAGAGCTGGTTGGACACAGAGGGCCAGTAGCCTTGATGTGGCACAATCTGGATCTGATTCATCAACTGGAGATCGGAAAGTGATCAATTCCAGTGTAATGACCACCTCTGTCCAAATCATATCAGCAGTTCCACTCAACAGATAGTGTTACTGACATTTCTCTGTCAGATTTACATTTTTAAAATTTTCATTTAGTTGACTCAAAGAGAAAAGCAAATTAACTAATACTGTACAAAATAGCATTATCACACCACGGGACGAGTAAAATGTGAATAAGAGCACACAATGTCTGCGCTTGCAGGATAATGATTTGGGTGGAGACCCTGCATGTGAATTGCTACAGAAAGATGGGAACCTCTTTAACAGGACTGAGCAAACCAGAACCTCTGGACAACAGTAATGATGTACTAAATACTTTCAGAAAAAGTCAATCAATTAATCATGTCCAAAATGGTGGGAACAAGTTTATATTTGTTCTTAACTTTCCAAACTTTTATCAGTTCTGTAATGTTTGCCGTGTTTGATTGGCAAGTTCCAACCAAAATGTTTGTCAGGCGTTTCCCACTTCCAGGTACTTCTGGGTCCCTCTAGTGTATTCCTAACATTTTTGTGCTCCCATTCCTGTTATGGATTGTTGGTGGTTGATGCTTTCCAAAGGATATATACCCTTGTGTTTTAAAAGAAAAGGATATGTGAGATTTTCTGGATGTAGGTAAAGATGGAAGGGTTGATTGCATGATTTTCTATCCAACTGTGTGGCTGTTCAATTCAGAGTGTGTATGCTGAAATATTTGCACTTGGTGGAGACATGGAGGTAATGAAAACACCTCTCTTTCTCCACCATCTATTGGTTGAGACTTTGAGCTTGAGGACTCCTGTCTAATGGATGTATAAGATGTAATAACATTTTTCACAGCAGAATATAGAGTTAGAGTTTGACCAGCTAGAATATCCAGGTGCCAAATGGCATTTTTTCTTTTTCACTTTTTGTTATTTTTTGTCTTTTTGGCTTTAGCTTTTTCTCTATATCCCCTATTCTGCCTTCTTATTCTGTTGTATCTTCAGTTTTTCTGCTCTCTCTCTTTCTTAACTCCCCCTCCTCTTGGGTTTTCTTCATCTTTTTCTTTTTGTTCATTTTTATACCTTTGACTCTCTATAAATATATCATTAACTTACTTTATTTCCTGTTAAATCATATCCTGTCAATAATACTGTATTGTTCATAGTGTTTAACATTGAAAATGTAACTAGATGTGGAGTCATTGTCATAAGTTATACAGCATGGAAATAAACCCTTCGGTCCAACTGGTCCGCGCTGACCAGATATCCTAAAGTAATCTAATCCCATTGACCAGCATTTGGTCCATATCACTGTAAACCCTTTCTATCCCTGTACCCGTCCAGATGCCTTTTAAACATTGTAACTGTACCGGTCTCCACCACTTCCTCTGGCAGCTCATTCCATACACACCACTCCCTGCAAAAAAGTTTCCCCTATTATCCCTTTTATCTCTTACACGTCTCAACTTAAACCCATTCCCCTAGTTTTGAACTCCCTCCCCTCCCCTGGGAAAATAACCTTAGCTATTCACCCTATCCATTCCCCTCATGATTTCATAAACTTCTATCAGGCCACCTCTCAGCCTCTGACATTCCAGGGAAAATAGCCCCAGCTTATTAACCTCTCCCTATATCTGGAAACCCTCTAACCTGAGCAACATCCTTGTCAATCTTTTCTGCACTCTTTCAAATTTCACAACATCTTTCCTCTAGCATGAAGACCAGTATTCCAAAAGTGGCCTAACCGATGTCCTGTACAGCTGTACCTAACTCCTGTACTCAATGCACAGACCAATAAAGGCAAGCGTACCAAATGCCTTCTTCACCGCCCTCTCTACCCTCGACTCCACTTTTAATGAACGATGAACCTGCACCCCAAGGTCTCTTTGTTCAGCCTAAGCTGTTCCGGGATTCTATGTGATCTACCTTGCTAACCAGACGTGGAACCTTGTTGAAAGTCTTGCTCAAGTCCATATAGACAATGTCCACTGTTCTGCCTTCATCAATCTTCTTTGTCACTTCTACAAGAAACTCAGTCAGGTTAGTGAGACATGAGTTCCCACGCACAAAGCCATGCTGACTATCCCTAATCAGCATTTCCAAATGCACGTAAATCCTGTTCCTCAGAAATCCTTCCAACAATTTGCCCACCTTCAGGCTCACCGGTCTATAGTTCTCTGGCTTTTCCTTACCGGCTATCTGAAATAATGGCACCACATTAGCCACTCTCCAGTCTTCCGGCACCTCACCGTAGTCCTTGGTTCTGCAGCTGTGGGAGTTTTATGAAAATTTCCCATCAGTTAAATTTATTTATCACTTCTGATTCAACACTTGCATCGGCACCCAAAAAATCTCTGCACCATTTTGTTTACAACTGACTTTTAACAAAGTCTGAAGTGTGATTTTAAAGAAAACATTTTTGATTTGATTTGACTTGATTGATTTATTACTATCACGTGTACCGAGATACAGTGAAAAGTGTTGTCTTAAATGCTTTACAGGTAGATTGTACTATACAAGCGCGTCAGGGTAACAGAACAGAGCGCAGGATACAATGTTATAGCTGCTGAGAGGGTACAGAGAGCGATCAACTTCAAATTGCAGATATCCTTTGGCGGGATCAGTCAGATTGTGAACAATGAAATTGTGGGCTGAGGAATAGCAGATGGAGTTTAATTGAGATAAAGGCAAGTTGTTACATTTTGGTAAGACAAACCAGGGCAGGATTTGCACAGCTCATGGTAGGGCCCTGGGAAGTGTTGCTGAACAGAGAGACTGACCGGTACAGGTGCATAGTTCCTTGAAAGAGGCGTCACAAGTCGGCAGCGTGGTGAAGTGCTTGGCACGCTTGTCTTCGTCAGTCATGGCATTGAGTGCAGGAGTTGGGATGTCAAGTTACAACTGTAGAAGACGTTGGTAAGGCCACATCTGGAGTACTGCATCCAATTTTAGTCGCCTTGCCATAAGAGTGTTATTAAAGTGGAAAGGCAGCTAAAAAGATTTACAAGGATGTAACCAAGACTGGAGGTTTGAGTCACAATGAGAGACTGGGTAGACTGAGACTTTTCACCCTGGAGCGTAGGAGGCTGAGGGTCACCTTGTAGAGGTTTATAAAATTGTGAGGGATATAGATGAGGTGAATAGACAAGGTCTTTCCCCCAGGGTAGGGGAGTCCAAAACTAGAGGGTATAAATTTAAGGTGAGAGCAGAATGATTTACAAGGGACCTGAGGTGCAACATTTTTACACAGAGAGTGGTGCATATAAGGAATGAACTGCCAGAGGAAATGGTAGAAGCATGTACAATTACAACTTTTAAAAGACTTTTGTACAGGTAAATGGATAAGAAAGGTTCAGAGGAATATGGGCTGAACACAGGCAGAACAGATATTGTGAAGTTGATGGTTGTAAAATGATAGTGGGGGGTGGGGGAGCGGGAAGAGTATGTGGTCCCTTTAAAACTGATGTATTTTTTTAAGAGATTTTAAAAAATGTCTGCAGGCAGCAGCTGATGCACAGAAAATTCTTGAAATTGAAACGTATCAAAAGACTATACTGTTAGCAGGCAAAGCAGCATTTTTACCAAGACAACAGACTTTTGAATTTAGTCAACTAATTTAAACCTGGCCCTAGATACCAGAACCCAACTAAATTTAAAATCTGATGGTTTTGACAACTTAGGTCCAATCCAATTGTAAGAAATTAATAAGTCATCAAGGGTATAAAAGAAGAGGGCATTTGAAAATCAGTGTGAGTCAACTATCATCTGCCAAGAGACAGCTCTCAGCTATAAAAGAAAGAATCACTAGCTCTTGCATAATTCTCTAAGCTCTCAGAAAACCATCATTTAAACTAAAGGTACAGCAGCTCTCTTAGCTAATAATCCTGACATAACAATTCGACGGAGAAAGACATTCCTGACTGATCAAAGGAGAGGGTACAGAGTATTCCGGAAGACTTATCCTGGCTGCAATTTTGAGAGACTAAGTTTTCATTTATTTTTCTTATTTCTTTGGTTTATATAAGTGGGATTTGTATTTATTGGAACAGCATACTAATCGAATTTTGTTTACTCGGGAATAATTAGTAGTTAAGGAGGGATTGTTTGGTTTGTGAAGAGTTCTGTTCATTTGTTTACTGTTAGAATTGGATGAAATAAATGGTTACTTGATGATTATAGAGTGACTGTCAGGAGATCATTTCAATTAACCTCTCCCTAATCACAGATTGGGGGGTGAAGAGGCAGGTTATTTCACATTTCCTTTAACAGATTACAAGGCGAGGTGAGCCTCTCTGGGTGTTTCGATTTCAGTTGTCACAGCAGGGTGGGGGGATGTGCGGTGTTGCGGGTCGACCTCTGCTTCATAACAGGGACTAGTTCAGTATCGGATACCTGGCCAGCGTGGACAGGTAGGCCGAAGGGGCAATATTATTCTATGAGTGGGGAAGTTGTCGGACAGAGATGAGGCCCAAGGAGCAGCACAGGAATGAATTGCCATGACAGGGGGCAACACTGGAACAAGGTGGCAAGTTCGTTCTCATGTAGGATGCAGAGTGCCACTGGTACAGGATTGTTTGGGACAGCACAGAAGATGCATTGGGAAAGTGCTTACACAGTCTGGCGAAGGGCACTACAACAAAACATTGAATACCAGCATTAGCCTGGGGTGCAGAGAGATTCTAGCTGTACACAGCATCACATGGAGTGAGCAGTTCCCTTGGCTGTATTATGATTCTAACCGATCAGCCTGTAAACTGAGTGAAATCTGGCTCAATCATGAGGAAAGAAACAAGACATTGAGGAACCACTGTGCGCTCGCCTAGAGCGCCCTCTTGTGCTCATATTAATTTTTAAAAAGTACTCCTTTGGGTCAGCGTGGGAAATGATCGCAAGAATATTGGAATAATTGGGCTGTGAGGTTAGAAATGGATAGATGAGAGTTTCAGTTGTGGATGATTGGAAGCAGGGTTGGATGCGGGCAGGTTATGGAGTCGGCCAAAGTTGCTGTACAGGTGAAGACGATAATGGTTTTGCTATAAATGGAGGCAGCTTGGACTGATGCTGTTTAAACAGATGACACAGGCAGCAGATGGGTTATGAATGAACGAGGTGGAAATGTCATCAGTATATTTTTGGAACTTGACATTTTTCTGATGTTGTCACGGACAGAATAATATGAGTTGAGAAGGGCAAGTTCCTGCTGTGTGTGCTAACTGTACAATAATAATTCTTTGTATCATTATAGAATAACTTCTTCCCTCTTGTACTCCATGTCCTTATTTATGAAACCCTCAAGGCAATTGACCTTTTGTTGAATTTGACAATCTGGATTTGCAATTTCAGTTGAACAGTTGCTGTCTAGGAACTTCGGATGAGGAGGAGACTGTTCATCCCCTGTTTGTCCAATCATCCGAATACTGATCTGTGATCTAACTGCATATTGCTGTAATTGTACCTTTGGCAACAATAAAGTTAAAACCTCAAATCTGAGATTGGCAAATGGTAGTGCATCAATTGCCCTTTACAGATGAATTCCAAACTTATTTTCCTCAAAGGTTTGGCTCTAAATTGTTCATTGAACCCACTCCCCTTATCCTCGCCTCCTCAACTGGGTTTACACTATGTAGCCTATCTTCTCCCCTTTCATGACCTCCTTACTCAAAGTCTAAATCCAGGTGTTTTTACCTCTGTTTCTCTCTCCTCAGAAGCTACCTGACCTGTTAAGTATTTTCAGCATTTTCTCTTTCTTTATCACAAAATAAGTAATTCTTTGTCAGCAAGGTTCAAGGGACAGGAATGTAGATTGTAACTTAACATATAAAACAATCTTCCCCACCACATTCCATATCAAAATACTTATTGAAAATTTATCCTTAGTAATTTGTTGCGCAACATTATCTTGTTTTGGACTTGCCATTGAAAATAACATTTTCTGTAAGGCAGAGTTCCAATATGTCAAGCATGACTTCAGTGAGATTAACAGTTGTGTGTGAATTAGTACCAGCTTGCTGATGTAGAGTCCTGTTAAATATTGTCTGCTACTCTGAGGTTTTGGAGTAGATTTGTAGCTCAGGTTGTGGGTGTTGAGGTTCGTTGGCTCGCCGAGCTGGTTTGTTGTTCAGCAGACGTTTCGTTACCTGTGCTTGGTAACATCCTCAGTGCAGCCTCTGATGAAGCGTCGGTGTGTTTTCCCGCCTGGCTTCACACCGACGCTTCATCAG
>JAHRHZ010000122.1:3187226-3308685 GCA_024137785.1 Ginglymostoma cirratum | reverse complement strand
TGCTCCTATGATGCTGCTTGACCTGCTGTGTTCATCCAGCCCCATGCTTATTAACCACAGAATAGTTAGCTTAGGATCTGTTATAGGGAAAAGAGAGTCATAGAGATATACAGCAAGGAAACAGACCCTTCAGTCTGACTTGTCCATGCCAACCCGTCATCCTCAATTAATCTAGTCCCATTTGCCAGCATTTGGACCATATCCTTCTTAAACCGTTGCTATCCATATATCCATCCAGGTGCCTTTTAAATGTTGTAATTGTACCAGCCTCCACTACTTCCTCTGGCAGCTCATTCCATACATGCACCACCCTCTGTGTGATAAAGGTGCCCCTTAGGTCCCTTTTACTTCTTTGCCCTCTCACCCCTCAGCCTCTGACGCTCTAGGGAAAATGAACCCAGTCTATTCAGCCTCTCCCTATGGCTCCAACCCTCAACCCTGGTAGCATCCTATCATAAAAGATGTAATAGCAGACCATTTAGAAATGCATCATCTAATTGAACAAAGTCAGCATGACTTTACGGAGGTGACATCATGTCTGTCAATGTTATTAGGATTATTTGAGGAGGTTACAAGCAGGATAGATAAAGGGGAAGTAGAGGATGTAATGTACTTGGAGTTTCAGAAGGTGTTTGATGAGGTACCACACATAAGGTTACTTAAAAAAAAGAGCTTATGGCGTTGGAAGTCATATATTGGCATAGATGGAAGATCGGCTAACTATAATAGAAGTCAAAGACTTGGGATGAGGGCATTTCAGACTGATAACATGGAACTATTGGTGTGCCACAGGAGTTTGTGCTGATGCTGCAGTTATTTATGATGTATGTCAATGACCTTGGTCAGTAAAGTGGATGCACTTTTGCCAAGTTTGCAGATGACATGAAAATATGTGGGTGAGCAAGTGGTGAGGATAGCACAAAGCATCTGTAGAGGGATATAGACAGGTTACGTAACTCGGCCAAAACTTGGAGATGGAATACGATGTGGCAAAATGTGAGATTATGCATTTTGGCAGGAAGAACAAGGGAACTGAATATTATTTAAATGGAGAAAGAGTGCAGAAAGCTACAGCACAGAGGGATTCGTGATCATTGTCAATGAATCATGAAAAACTAGCATCCAAGTTTAGCTGGTAATCGGGAAGGCTGGTCGAATGTTGCCCTTTATCTCAAAGGAAATGAAATATAAAAATAGGGAAGGTTAGCTAAAACTATACAAGGCACTGGTCAGACCACAGCTGGAATAACATGAACAGTTTTGGACCCCTTATCTAAGGAAAAACATATTGGCGTTGAAGGCAGTCCAGGGAATGTTCACAAGGCTGATACTTGAGGGACTGTCTTGAGGATATTTTGATAAGGCTCGGCCCGTACTCATTGGAATATAAAAGAATCAGAGTTAAAATTAGTGAAACCGGACAAGATTATTAGAGAAATTGACAGGGTTGATGTGGAAAGGTTATTTCCCCTTGTGGGAGCGTCTAGATCCAGACGGCCAAATTGCAGCATAAGGGGTCACAAATTTAAGATGAGGTGGAATTTCTTTTCACAGAGGATTCTGAATCTGTGGAATTCTTTACCGCAGAGGGCTGTCGAGGCTGTTTCTTGAAGTTCATGCAAGGCTAAGATAGACAGATTTTAATCGGTAAGGGAATCAAGGGTTATGGGGAAAAGGCGGGAAAGTGGAGTTGACAATTATCAGTACAGCCGTGATGATATTGAGCGGCAGAGCAGACTTGATGGGCTGAATGGCCTACTCCTGCTCCTAAGTGTTATGGTGTTATTGTTACTGGTCACCATTCTAATTGACACTGAACAGCGAAGGTTCTTTTACCACAATGGGAAATGATTTCCACAATTAAGAAAATGCATTTTGTTACTTTAATACCATCACAGATTTTTAAATTTAAATATCAGTTCCTGCACCTTTGTCGAGGTCACCGTTCGCACCTATTCTTAGGTGTTGGTGACAACCTTGAAGCGTCAGTCATTATGACACAGGAAAGGGACAGTTGGTTACTCAGCAGTCCCTCTGCACCTATCCTTGTTTGTGTCAATAGGATTCATCATCTTGGTTTAGACCATGTTCATAAGTAGAAACGCTAACTGCATTAAAAAAAAATGCTTCTCCTGCCCAAACTCTATGTCTCCTTGTCCTTGTCCTATCAGCTAACAGGAGCAACTTTTCTTGTTCACATTCTTGAATCACTGCTCTCCATGTAGTGCAGGTACATCCACAGTGCTGTTAGGGAGGGAATTCAAGAATTTTGAGCTGGTGAGTGTGAGGGAACAATTGTGATGTGGCGGACCTGTAGGTGGTGGTCACTGCAGAGATGCTGTGCTGATGTGGGGCAGGCTGGAAGGTAGGAAGCGGTAAAATCAGGTTAACAAGGGGGTGGAGGGTGAGGTGGATGGAGTGTGAGTTAGTATGATCTGCCAGTGTCTTTACGACAATTCAAGTTTTCACCTCATCTATTCGATCCATCAATGTGTTGGGCAGAGAATTAATCATTGAAGGCCCTCTCCTTCAATATCAGAAAAGATTAACATCCAAAGATGCACAAGTAAGGTGGATTGGCCATGCGAAATTGCCCCTGTTGGTCCAGGAATGTGTAGTTTTGGGTGGATTAGCCATGGGAAACGCAGGGATGGGGTAGGTCTGGGTGGGATGCTCTTGGGAGGGTCGGTGTAGACTCGATGGGTCGAATGGCTTGCTTCCACACTGTGTAGGGTTGGATGATTCCATAAATTGCGTCAGGTTAACAACGCGGGGGCTGGGACGTGGGACGTGGGACGAGGTGGCGGCAGCGTGAACTGGAACGATGAGCCAGCGCTTTGAAAAGGCTTGTGGAGTGTGTCCTGGATCATAGCCTCCGGCCAGAGGGGGCAGTACAGGTCGGCGGGCTGTCTGGGACGCTTGCGCGGCGCCCAGCCTCAGCAGGCAGCCGCAGTGAGGCCGGTTCTCTCCTTCACGTTGCCTTCTCACAGGCGGCTGTTAGCTCGGTTTTGATCAGCAGGAGGTATCGAGGCTGCAGGTAACGGGAGAACAGGGCCGCCCGTGGAGGGGGGCGGCGGCGGCGCTGCTGATGAAGAGAGAGATCGAGAAGGAGGGTGTACTTGGCGTTGGGGTCCGGGAACCTGCGTGCGAGCCAAGGCCTTGCCCAAGGCCCCCACCCCGGGGCTGGGTGCGTCCAGCCGCCCGCTCCACCCGGAGCATTGAGGGAGGGATTGACCTCCAAATTTGGGGGTGGAGGAGTTCTCCACCTGCACCCCGCCCCCTTTGGATACCTTCCACCCCATCCCCCCCCCACCCACCTCTGCCTGCAATTTCCAAGAGAAGTTGGATGGACAAAAGGTGACCTTGTCAAGGCAGAGGATTATAATATGAATGCCTTTTTCCACTATGCGGGGGCTAGGCCTAGCTGTCTATATTCGCTGCTGAAGGACGCGCTTCGGCTTGTCCTTTGGACATTGACCCAAACCTGCCCCCATGACGCCTTCTCTGGCTCAAAGTTAATCATGGGCATCTGCCATGATTTATGATTGCAAACTGGGCACTTTCTAGATATTGTCTAACTAGACTGTTCAGAGATGTTGTTACTGTATGCTCCTATGGCGCAGGTGGGACTTGATCCCAGGCCCCGTGGCTCGGAGGAGTGGACAGTTTCTGTGTAAGATGGCCAATACCTGCACCTAATCATGGTAATTGAAAACAGTTTCCCCTGCATCACACATTCCGCAGCCTGTGAACATCCTGAGTTAGCTGCAGAAAAATGCCATTTACACATCCTCCAGAGTCCCAGGGCAAATACAGCACAGGGAAACATTCTCTCTTCACTGACAGCCGTCAAACACTCCCAATACAATGAAATAATGTCACACACTTTGCTACAGGTTGTCTCAGAGGCAAGTTCATTGAGGTTCCATTCTGTGGCATTTCAGAGCAATATTTGCTAGTGTTGTGGAATTTATATGTTGTAGCGCCAGTACCAAACTGCTGCCTAATCTCATCTAACCTTGAACTCCGAGGTAGCAGACAGTTAAGTATCACCGTCAGTCAGCACTGGAATTGAACTGGTGGAAACAGCCTATTGTCTACCTCAATCTGCCACCAGATTACCTCCTCGACCTGCTAACGCTGGCTGAGCGACTACAGTGTGTCCTATAGACCGAGATGCATAAGAAACACTGCGGTGTCTGTGCTGTTTTAGGTTTTGTTCAAATGAACTTTGTACAGACTGTAGTACCTATCTTCTTGCTAAATCCTACTGCTACAATGCAGGACTTGGCTGAGTGAAGAGATTTTGTACCCAGCGTTGCTCATACAGACTTTGCAGTAAAAGCAATGTTTGCTGTCTGTAATCTAGTTGAAGCTCAATTTAACAAAACCCTTAACAAATATAATCATCTCTTGCCGATTCATCAATATTGTATTTGGTGAGAGTTATAAAGAAACATTACGTAGACCAGGATACTGCTTAGAGATGGCGGAGGACGAGATCGGCGAGTTATTAGGTGCAAATTGTCTCGCCTGAATTTGAGAGTTTACTTTAACTTGTGAGAATCTGAACATTTTTCAGTGTGTATTGCTCGGGTTGGTCTCCTTTGAAATGTTAGAATTTGGCTCTTTGCTGATCAGTATGAGATGCTTAAAGATTTAATTGGGTCTTGGAATTTGTAGGCGCATTACTGTGATATTTGCCCAGCACTGGTGGGGGGTGTTGTACGTGTGTCAGATTATTCTGCTGCAAGGTGGTGATCTGTAAATGATACATTGTCACCCGTGAGGCTACTAGTGTTGTGTAACATTGGCACAGATCAGTGAGTGGTGTTGGAGTGGAGGAAGCAACTTAACTGACCCAGAGAAGTGTATTACATAACAGCATTCTATTTGGTTAAGGTCTCTTAATGCTGCAGGGGGAGGAATTTCATTATTTGCCGCAAATTGTGCCATTAAGTTACAATGTCACAGTGTGTTGGATCTTATTAAGATGCATTGGTGTCAGTGTACCGGACTGTCCGAGTCTGGTAGTAATATTGAGAAAGATGTGTGACGTATGTCCCTTGAAGCACTGAGGTTTGCAAGTCATCGGGCAGCTGTCTGTTGATTTTTGTATTCTGAAATTTTACCGTGACAAAAGATGAGCAAAACCCTGGCTTCGTGTTGTGCTTCCTGCAGTAAGAATCGAAGTTGCAGTAATTTTGCGTTGGTGCCTAATGATTTGTCTCCTTTCCAAAGGCAGAATGTCTGTGCCACCGTCATATGCAGACTTGGGGAAGTCCAGTCGGGACCTCTTCACGAAAGGATATGGTGAGTAGCCTTTCTTCCTCTCTGAATTCTATAGAAACTCCTCTCAGAATCATGAGTTAGTTAGATAAATGGGATGTTATGAAATGATGGGTGTAGTCATGATATGAGAATCTGGCAGCTGATTTCATCTGAAAAAGAAATGTAATTTGCATTCTTGCAATATATGAACTTGTCTCTGAAATCTCACACATATAATAAAGGATGCTGACTCCTTAGTAAGAATACCTAGCACCTGAACGTGAATGAAGAATGGGGTAAAATACCCCTCTTGTATCCCAAGAATTCTTTCGGATATACCTCAACTAAATGCTGAAGTAAATAAATTGGTACGTTTGTTGTTTGGAAACCTTTCTACGTCTGAGCACCAGTGACAGTTACCCACCCAGCAATGGAAGCAGAGAGCAATTGCGATCTGATATGGTCTGGAAAGGAACGCAGCGGGAATATCACTTGATTTTCAATGACTCCCGAAAGTGGCTGTGTATGTGTTCTGTAGTGTTCGCAGTGCTTGTTGGCTCTTGCACTTCAAATTATTATTGATACTCAGATTTCTGAGTTTAGTGATCAGCTGCTCATGTTCCTTGGTTCTGAGACAGTGCATCTGAAACCATGCAAAATAACATGCTGCTCTGCTCCCTCCACTGTCACCCAGAAAAAGGGTTCACGAACTGTGGCCAGATCCATTCATAAGCTTGCTTTGTGATGCAACAGGAGTTGGCTGTTCAATCCCGTTGAGTTTGGTACGTTGATCAGTCCCTTGTTTCTTGCTCCAATGTCGATAATGCTGTTGCTTTCTTGGTAAATGTCTTGCTCCCTTTCAACCCCTAAGGAGAACACACTCTTTGATTTGGTCTCGGCTTAGATCAAAAATTAAGATTTTTACCCCTCCTTTGGATTCCCATTTGAGAGGGAAGAATTGTCTTCCATGTCTCATGCTGATTTCTACTCTAATATTGTGTCTCAACTGGATAATCCACTAAGTCTGTCTAATATCTACTGTGAATCCACCTTGAACTCATGACTTCCCCTCACTGTGGAGGCTGAAATGATTCATACTCATACATCGCAGAAACGGACCTTTCGGTCCAACTTGTCTATGCTGACCTGATATCCTAAATAAATCTAGTCCCGTTTGCCAGCATTTGGCCCGCATCCCTCTAAACCCTCCTATTCATGTACCCATTCAGGTGCCTTTTAAATGTTGTAATTGTACCAGCCTCCACCATTTCCTCTGGCAGCTCTTTCGGCGCAGGCTTGGAGGGCCGAAGCCCTGTTCCTGTGCTGTAATTTTCTTTGTTCTTTGTATTCCATACATGCGCCACCCTCTGTGAAAAAATTGCCCCTTAGGTCCCTCTTACTTCTTTGCCCTGTCTCACCTTAAACCTATGCCCTCTAATTTTGGACTCCCACAGCCCAGGAAAAAGAGCTTGCCCATTCACCTTTGTGATTTTATAACGTCTACAAGGTCTCCCCTCAGCCTCTGATGCTCCCGGAAAATAGCCCCAGTATATTCGGCCCCTCCCTTTAGCTCAAACCCTCCAACCCTGCCTATAGCCTCATAAATTTTTTCTGAACCCTTTCAAGTTTCACAACGTCCCTCCTGTAGCAGGGAGACCAGAACTGCACACGGTATTCCGAAAGTGGCCGAACCAATGTCCTGTACAGCTGCGATACGACCTCCCAACTCCTATACTCAAAGCACTGACCAATAAAGGCAAGTGTACCAAATGCCTTCTTCATTATCCTATCTACCTGCAACTCCACTTTCAAGGAATTGTGAACCTGCACTACAAAGTTTCATTGTTCAGCAATGGTTCCCGGGACCACAAGTCCAGCCCTGATTTGCCTTTCCAAATTGCAGCACCAAATTAAACTCCATCTGCTACTCCTCGGCTCATTGGCCCATCTGATCAAGATCCCGTCGTACTCTGAGGTAACCTTCTTCGCTGTCCACCACTCCTCCAATTTTAGTGTCATCTTCAAAGTTACTAACCATACCTCCTAAGTTGACATCCGAATCATTTGTATAAATGGCGAAAAGCAGCGGACCCAGCACCGATTCTTGTGGCACACTGCTGGTCACAGGTCTTCAGTCTGAAAAGCAATCCTCCACCACCACCCCCTGCCTTCTATGTTTGAGCCTGTTCTGTGTCCAAATACCTAGTTCTCCCCTTGTTCTGTGTGATCGAACCTTGCTAATCAGTCTACCGTGAGGAACCTTGTCAAACGCCTTACTGAAGTCCATGTAGATTACAGCCACCGTTCTGACCTCGTCAGTCCTCTTTGTTACTTCAGAAAACTCAATTTAGTGAGACACGATTTCCCACACAGAGCCATGTTGAATGTCTCTAATCAGTCCTTGCCTTTCCAAGTACATGTAAACCTTATTAGAACATAGAACAGTACAGCACAGTACAGGCCCTTCGGCCCGCGATGTCGTGCCGAACTTTTACCCTAATCCTCAGGTCTATCTAACCTCCACCCCTACCTTATACTATCATCCATATGCCTATCTAATAGCCACTTAAACGCCCCTAATGAGGCCGACTCCATTACCCTCTCCGGCAATGCATTCCACGTCCCGACCACTGTCTGAGTATGGAATCTACCTCTGACATCTCCCCTATATCTACCTCCACTCACTTTAAAACAATGTCCCCTCGTAATAGCTACCTCCACCCGAGGAAAAAGTCTCTGGCTGTCCACTCTATCTATACCTCTGATCATTTTGTACACCTCTGTCGAGTCACCTCTCATCCTTTGTCGTTCTAAAGAGAAAAGCCCTAGCTCTCTCAACCTTTCCTCATAAGACCTTCCCTCCATTCCAGGCAACATCCTGGTAAATCTCCTCTGCACCTTTTCCAACGCTTCCGCATTTTTCCTGTAATGAGGCGACCAGAGCTGGACACAATACTCCAGACGTGGCCGAACCAGGCTTTTGTGTAGCTGGAGCATAACTTTGCGGCTCTTGAACTCAATCCCTCTGTTAATGAAAGCTAACACACCATATGCCTTCTTAACAACTCTGCTGCCCAGGTGGATAGCTTTCAGGGAACTGTGAACATGAACCCCAAGATCCCTCTGCTCCTCCACACTGCCAAGAATCTTTCCGTTAACCCTGTATTCTGCTTTCAAGTCTGTCCTTCCAAAATGAATCACCTCCCACTTTTCAGGGTTGAACTCCATCTGCCACTTCTCAGCGCAGCTCTGCATCCTATCAATGTCCCTTTGTAACCTAGAACAGCCCTCCGCACTATCCACAACTTGACCCACCTTCATATTGCCCGCGAACTTACTAATCCACCCTTCCACTCCTTCCTCCAAATCATTTACAAAAATCACAAATAGAAGAGGACCCAGGACAGATCCTTGTGGTACACCACTTGTAACTAAGCACCATGTTGAATATTTTCCATCCACTACCACCCTTTGTCTTCTAAGGGTCAGCCGATTCTGAATCCAATTTGCCACATTTCCCCCTATCCCATGCCTCCTTACCTTCTGCACGAGCCTACCGTGGGGAACCTTATCAAACGCCTCACTTAAATCCACGTATGCCACATCCACTGCTCTGTCTTCATCCACATGTTTGGTCACCTCTTCAAAGAATTCAGTAAGGTTTGTGAGGCTTGATCCACCCCTCACAAGTCCATGCTGACTATCACGAATCAAACTGTGCCTCTCCAAGTGATCATAAATCCTGTCTGTCAGAGCCCTTTCCAATAATTTGCCCACCACTGACATAAGACTAACTGGCCTGTAATTTCCAGGGTTATCCCTATTCTGTTTTTTTGGACGAGGGAATGACGTTTGCCTCTCTCCAGTCTTCCGGCACTATACCCGTGGACAGCGAGGACAAAAAGATCATTGCCAAAAGGCCCTGCGATCTCTTCCCTCACTTCCCGTAGAATCCTTGGATAAATCCCATCAGGCCCGGGGGACTTATCTATCTTCAATTTCCTCAAAATTCCTAGCACATCTTCCTTACTAACATCGACCTCCTCTAGCCGATCAGCCTGTTTCACACTGTCCTCCTCCACAGCTCGGTCCCTCTCAATTGTGAATACCGAAGAAAAGTATTCATTCAGGACCTGTCCTATCTCTTTAGGCTCCGTGCACAAATTCCCTTTACAATCTTTGATCTACCCTTTCTCTGGTCAGTCTCTTATTCCTCACGTATGTGTAAAAAGGCTTGGAGTTTTCCTTGATCCTACCCGCCAAGGTTTTCTCATGCCCCCTTATAGCTCTCCTAAGCTGTTTCTTCAGCTCCTTCCTGGATAACTTGTCTCCCTCTAGAGCCTTTTCCGTTCCTTGTTTCCTAAACCTTACTTAAGCATCCTTCGTCCTCTTAACCAGACGTTTGACCTCTCTCGAGAACCAAGGCTCCCTCGCTTGACCGCATCTTCCCTGCCTGCTAGGGACAAACATGTCGAGCGCACGTAGTACGCATTCTTAAACAATCTCCACATTTCAGTAGTGCTCTTCCCTGACAGCATGTGTTCCCAATTTATGTTACCAGTTCTTGCCTAACAGAATTGTAATTACCCTTCCCCCAATTATAAACCTTACCTTGCAGTATGTAGCTGCTTTTCTGAAGAAGGGTCTCGCCCCGAAACGTCAGCCTTCCTGCTCCTCTGATGCTGCTTGGCCTGCTGCGTTCATCTAGCTCTATACTTTGTTATCTCTTGCTGTATGTACTTAGCCTTTTCCATGACTAATGTAAAAGGAGCAGAGTTATGATCGCTACTGCCAAAATGCTCTCCTACCAGCAGGTCTGACATTTGGTTTAACGCAATGAATTTGTTCATTGCCAAACACCAAATCCAAAGTGGCCTCTCCTCATATTGGCCTATCTACAGGGACATACCATGTCCCTCAGAATTCCCTCCAACAACTTGCCCACCACCTATGTCAGGCTCAGTGGTGTTTTGTTCCCTGGCTTTTCCTAAACCACTTATTTTAAATAGTGGCACCACGTTAGCCAAACTCCAGTCTTCTGGCAGCTCACCTGTGGCTGTCGATGATATAAATATCTCAGCAAGGGACCCAGCAATCTCTTCCCTCGCTTCTCACAGAGTTCTAGGGTACACCTTATCAGGTCCCGGGGATTTATCCACCTTTATGTGTTTGAGGCTGTTCAGCACCACCTCCTCTACAATAGAGACATTTTTTTAAGATGTTGCTATTTATTTCTCCACGTTCTGTACCTTCCATATCGTTCTCAACAGAAAACACTGATGCAAAATACTCATTTAGTAACTCCCCATCTCCTGTGGTTCCAAATGTAGCGGCCTTGCTGATCTTTCAGGGGCCCTAGTTACCTTTTTGTCCTTGTTTGTGGAATGTCTTTGGGTTCTCCTTTACTCTAATTGCCAAAGCTATCTCATGTCCCCTTTTTGCCCTCCTGATTTTCCTCTTAAGTGGGGTGGCACGGTGGCTAGCACTGCTGCCTCACAGCACCAGGGACCTGGGTTCGATTTCACCCTCGGGCGGCTGTCTGCGTGGAGTTTGCAGATTCTCCCCGTGTCTGCGTGGGTTTCCTCCGGGTGCTCCGGTTTCCTCCCACAGTCCAAAAATGTGCAGGCTAGGTGGATTGGCCATGCTTTAAAAAAAAATTACCCATATTGTTCAGGGATACGTAGATTAGGTGGGTTGTAGGGGGATGGGTCTGGGTGGGATACTCTGAGGCTCGGTGTAGACTTGTTGAGCCGAAGGGCCTGTTTGCACACTGTAGGGATTCTATGATTCTATGAAAATAGCAGTCTTGCTGCTCCAAAAACACTGCTCCAGGCTAACTTAGTCCCTACATTTTAGTATTTTTAAAGTTTAATCAAGAGAGATCTGAATAAAAACATGTAATCAGAAAAGAACCCACTGTATTCACGATTGTAGATTTACAAACAAAAAACAATCGTGAATACACTTTAAAACTAGTCAGTTAACTGCTGTGAGCTCCCCCACATAGGTTTCTCCAAGGTCAACTGTAAATTTTGCTGTTTGTTCATTTTTCCTTAGAACGAAGTCTGATGTCCAGGGATACTTGAAACCAAACCGCAAAGCAGCTATGCAGGTTACTGCTGGGTCAAACAGCAGTGTAGGTTTCTTTCTCCGTTTGAATCACTTCCCGTGTGGTCACTGCCTTTGTCTCCCTTCCTCCTTTTTAAAGTGCTGTTGTTTCCATCTTTGTTTTGGAGGTTTGGGTAAAAAAAAATGCAACTGCTTATAATACAGTAATTATTGCTCCTAGAATTTGAAGAAATCAGCTCCAACACTATAAAAATACCTCAGGAAATGAGCAGTTCTTACAGCCACAATTTTTCCCGTCCTCCATCTTGGATTACCCAGAATCCACCCATTTGTTAAATTCCTGCAAGTCTAATGTATTGAAATGAGTGCCATCGTGGACTGTAGTATAACAAACGAGAACCAAACAGCACTTAGCAGTCACCTGACCTTGATGAATCGTTCACCTTGTTGACTTTTTTAATAACTGGCTTGTGAGGACCGAGAGATCCCTTTGTTGAGGGCTGGTGGTGGGGTTTCGGTATGAACTATCCTCCATGCGAATTATTCTCGCATCTGGCATGTCTGTGTTTAAAAGTGTACAGTATTGTGCATCTTACATTAAACTACATTGGCTATACCTTTAACCGCTTTGTAACCTGCCTATTTGCAGGCTTCTGCAGTCGGGTTGGGTAAGAAAAGAGCGTGAGTGAATGGAAAAGGTGGGACCCTGCGTCATTCTCTGGGTTTGTTGCATGTTCCGGTTGCCAGAATATGAGAATCCCCTTTCACTACGTGTTATTGAAAACCTCTCATCAGCCACGTTTGACAACAGCTCCTCTCAAAAACAAAGCATGTATTTTCTATCCAAATCACAAAATGTTGGAACTTTTAGCTGGCATTGTGTTGTTTCTGCCTTTACGTCAGTAATGCTCAACAATCCATCAACTGGGACTGGAGGGTCTTAGTTACAGGGAGAGGCTGGATAGGCTGGGACTTTTTCCACTGGGCTGTATGAGGTTGAGGGGTGACCTTTTTACCGTAGATATAAAAGCATAGATAACGTGAATGGCAGGTGTCTTTACCCTGGGGTGGGGATGCTCAAACCCATAGGCAAATTTTCAAGGTGAGAAGAGAAAGATTTAAAAGGGACCTGAGGAGCCTGTCTTCCACACGGTGGATGGTTCGTTTTGGAACAGGCAGGTACATTCACAACATTTTAAAGACATTTGGACAAGTACGTGAATAGGAAATGTTTGGAGGGATATGGCCCAATTGGAGGCAAGTGAACTAAATTACTTTGGGAAACCTGGTTGGCACGAACGAGTTGGATCGAAGGGTCTGTTCCGTGCTGTATGACTGTGACTGTGACAGATTCTGTCTAGGTATTTGCTTTAGCAGAGGCTGACTCCCTTATCAGCCTAAACCCTTGCAAGTTCATACTGAAATTACTCAGTCCCTGATGCTGGCACCTTTTCCAAAGAGCTGCTGCAGACACAGTGGGCTGACTGGCGACATGTAACCGATTGACAATGGCACTATATTGCGTCCAGTTTACGATATTTAAACTCACCTGTTGTCAGAGGCAGCATTTTAACAAATAGTTCCATTTAATTTCACAAATGGCAAAACCTGTTCTGTCTGCTTTGCTTTAGCAGCGCCAACAAAGAACAGAAACCGTTTGTGTCCTGGGACCCCGAGTCCATTTTGTTGGATCGATCAGGAAGACAGTCAACAGCTCTCAGTATCTGGGGAAATGCATTGATCTCGCTCTTCTTTATGTGAAGTCCCTAACTGGCATCCTCGGTTCACTTCTTCTTCCCAGCCGGTCTTCACGGTGTCACCCCTGCTCAGTGTACGAGCAGGGAGATCAAACACCATGCTCCTGTCTGTTTTGCATTTGAAAGCCCTTTCAGCTAATGAAGTAACTCCGTTTCCTTCCTGACTTTGGAAGGGAGCAGGGCGATGACTGCTTCTGCATGGTTTGTTGTTCTCTCTCCTCTGTTTCTATGTTGGTGCAACTGTTGCAGAAGCTGACCTGTGACCTGTGACCTGTGACCTGATTGTTCGTGTTGAATACAGGCAAAACGATTAATTTGCATAAACTAACTCTGCCTTTATATACAGCAGGAGCCGTCACTGAGTGCTCTGCACTTAGTAATGAGCATGCGGGACAGTTGAAATTCATAACTCCTTCCTGTTAGTGCCAGTAGTGCTGATGCAGTTATTCCTGATATAGTAACTTGGCTACTTGCAAAGCAATCCCAAGAGTGACATTTGAATTTCCAGTCCTTCTGAGTTACTGTGCAGTTCATTCAGACAAGGAATTCTGTCATCTCCAGCTTCACTGTACTCTGCAGTGATTCAGAACTGCCATGGATTTAGAATCGAGTGGAACCTGACAGGTGCTTTCGCCCGGAGTTGACTGAGAGCAGAACTTCGATGAATCCTCGTTTGGGTTTGAACAGTAGCTGTCTGCGTAGTCCTTTAGCATAAGCTGTATGCACTGTGTCTTAGTCCCTGGGATTCTAATTGAATGTCGCATACGGATTCTTCAAACCGTGAAATGTACTGCGCGGTACTGTTTCAGGCTGAGAAAGAGGGGAAAAAAAAAAAGAGGCTGGGTAACACTGGTCGGGATGGGGTTCTGATTTGAGATGGCAACAGGTTGAAGGGATGCAATGAGAATGTCAGAACAAGAGGAGAGTTCAACATTATTCAAGGATTAAGTGAACTTATTGGTCATGTACTGTGTTGGCACAAACACAGTGAATCACCTGAGACTCAACACCTTCCTTTTCGCTGCAAATCCCAGCCACTTGTGACCACCTCTAGACTGTCTGTGTGGGTCAGTAAAGGATTGGTTTTGTATTTCGAGCATTGTTGGACTTTCTTGGAAAGTGCGAGACTGTAGGTGAGTTTTAATCCCCAGAGTTTCCTGCGGTTTGCATTTTGTATGACTTGTGGTTTATTAGTTGTGACCTATCGATCTCGATGCTGATTTGCTCCGACACACACTCTTATTTTCGTTTCTTAGGGTTTGGTTTGGTGAAGCTGGAACTCAAGACCAAATCGTCGAGTGGAGTGGTGAGTTTTCAAAATTACAGGGACTGGGTTATTGAGAGCAGCAGAAACACACCAGATTGGAACAGACAACAATGTTTTTATCAGATTGTGAGAAACAAGACAAAACATGTCTGCACCCTATTAATATTTCATGTTTTGCAGACAGGGCCCTTCTACAGGCTGGTAGTGTTGCTGAAGGTCATAATTTCTTTTGATGATCAGAGAACAGTATTGCAAAAGATCTGTGTGGGTGGCTAAGATCATAAGAAATAGGCACAGGAATAAGCCTGCTTTGGCCCTTTGACTCAGCTCTGCTATCCAGTTAGATCTGGCTGACTAGACTGCGGCCTTACCCGCACTTTCCCAACTGTCCTTTGTGTATTCAAAGGCCAAGTCTCCACCGTCTTCTGTTGTACTACTGCTATTGTATTCCATTCTTTTTGCAATAAATGCCCAAATTCCATTTGCCGTGCTTCGAGGACACTATATGTGCTGTAGGTGAGGCTGAGACAGTATAATGTTAAGTTGTATGTAGGTACGGAGATGTCAAAGACGGTTCAGTTCTATCTGATTGCTTTAATATTTGTGCATTACTTGTATTGGCACGATATGGATTAATTTGCTTTATTCATTGAAACAACAACAATATGTTCGGACTCGAATATTCGGTCACTCTGCAGATACCTTTCCTAAAAATAATGCTTATTCCTGCTTTGGTTATCCTTTAACTTATCCAAACATTCCGTGTTCTCTGTCGCGTTAAAGTTTCCTTCACAAACGAGAAGCACGCTTTGACAAACGGGATGGCTGTACTCTGTTGAATAAACATACCGGTCGAATGGAAGCCACTGACCATTAGTGTGTTGGTTTTTGCAAAGCCCTTTCTTTGTTTAAAAGTTGAGTACTGTACTGACGGCCCTCAGTTCTGGTTTCACGTCTGTTGTACTGCATCTTGTCTGTCGCTACGTGTGCGGAGACCTGACCTTGCCAGCTGGAATCTAACCTACTTCCTTCCTCTTTGCTTTCTCTGTCCTGCTGCTTGGCCCCCTTGTGCTGGATCGCTCCGTCAGATGGTAAGATAACTTGACTAAATCCAACTGCTGACTGATGATTCTGCTTCTCTGTCCTCCTGGTTGAACAAGCACAATGTCTACGCCACTTATGTGTTTGCAGTCCTTTTCTTTCCAGTTTTTTGCCACTGGGAATTGGTAGGATAGTCCTGGGTTGATGGGTAACAGGACCAAATCTTCGCATTGTTAGTAGAGATTTGATCATCTTCTATTCATTCTGAGTTGTGTGCCATTTAAAACTCCCACTTGCCTTTAGGAGTAGTGTATGAAGACTGAATCGGATCTGTCTATTTGAACTGCAGTTTGCCTCATTCAGGATTGAATGCTCTGTACCAGATTACAAATTAGTTGGTTTCCCCTCATTTACCTCTGTATAACTTCCCACTGGGCCGTTCCCTTTCATTGGAGCTGTGAGAATTCTATTATTGTGGTTCTTGTGTTTGAGGCCACCGTGCGAGCTCTGTGTTTAATCTTGCTGCTCTGTATTGTACTCACTCACTGGAACATCGCTGGCAATATTGCCAGTGTATACACCCTGCTGCTGTCGCCTTGTTCCACACTCTGGCTTTGTGCTGTTAGTGCTGACTTTGAGTAACTTGGGTAACCAATCAAAACTTGGCGTAATTCAGGACTTTGACTTCAGTGTTAGAGTATCTATTAACATGTACTGTACAGAAGTTAAGCAATCCGGCAGGGAAGGAGATGCCTCCACGTCCTGTGCTTTGATTTCCTGAGGGATCCCTCAGAATGGGTGAAGTGAGCTAGAAAGTCCAGTAACAGTAAAATCTTTCATAAGTATTGTTGGCGGCAGAGAGAGAGAGCAGAAGGAGCCTTTGATTGGAAACAACCCACACCATTGTCTGACTTGCAAATCTGTATTACATCACCTCTGAAGAATATTGACTTCATATGATTTTTGCTGACTCCTGTTGTATTGTTGAAATCAGGTTGAGGTTTAGAATAATCTGTAGTTCAATTATTTTTGATGTAACGAACGAAATATGGACGAATGTAGACAGGCTGTTTCGATATTCGGTATGTTTTATCTTTGTATTGATGCTACTGGCAAAGGGAGGAGAAGCCTTAAAAGATTGATTGTGCTTCTTCACGCACTTACTTTCACAGGAGTTTACCACCTCCGGCTCTTCAAATACTGACACGGGCAAAGCTACAGGCAGCCTGGAAACCAAGTACAAGCTGAAAGAGTATGGACTTACCTTCACTGAAAAATGGAATACTGATAATGTTTTGGCCAGTGAGATCACCATCGAAGATCAGGTAGGTGCTGCGTGTGTATTGCAGCCTGGTACTGGGGAGAGACCATGAGAGCATCTTCATAGAGTTGTCATAATGTTAACGCAGCCTGTTGGATGGGAATGATTTTTGTACAGTAGGTTCAAGCGAATAATGGACAGTCTTTTTAAATCTTGGTAATGTGGAACAGAACAGTTCTGCATAGGATATGTTCCGCTATATATGCCAACTTGAAAATTGCCTGTTGACATGTTTACAACATAGATGTTGTGTATTGAGTAGACATGAGGAATCTGTCTACTCTTTTATTTTGTCGTTCAGTTCCGAAACTGTTGTAAAGGTCCACTTCACTCAACTGTCTAATTCCATTTTAAAAGAACAGACTCGGTTGCAGTGACGGCGTTGATTGAAATCTCCGCTGTGTGAAGGCATTTGTTCACGCTAGATGAACACTCTAACAGCTATTGTTGACACTTTAAATAACAATCATTTATTGGCTCAGTAACTGCTGACTGGATTTTAGTACTTATCCACTCACATTGCTCATAATAGCCTGCTTTTATTGTTGTGTTGCTGTTTTACTTTGGAACTTACAGGCAGTGTCTGATCCCGTGTTGATATTAAGTTTCAAGATCCTTCACGGGAATGTTAGCTTGTTTTGACGAATGGCTATTTTGTACTGTACTGTAATGTATTCTGACTCGTGAACAAATTGACTCATCCACTGGTAACCCAGGGCCTGCCTGCAGTTTGAGATGTAACTCTCATTTCTGGGACTGTCATCTGCATGCCAAGACAGGAAATAAGTTTCCTTTTCTAAAGTGAATTAGGTGCTGTCCCTTCGTGGCTACGACTGTCCAAATCAAAATCTACTTTACCCTTTGTAGCTTAAAATCTGGGTAGAAATCCCAAGCCCTACAGAGATTTTGTGTGGAGAAATGGAGAAATCCACACTGTTACAATTTTCTTCTACGTACGACTGAAACAGAAAAAGTAGGCTGGATGTCTAATGTATCTCACCCAAGGCGATGCTTAATTGTAACATGGGGTAGGGTAAGAGAGAGTGTTACTGTTATCTGTCTCGTGGGCAGAAGTTGGACTCTGTACCTAAGCTGTGCCTCACTCCTGGGGAGCTGGATGACATTCACTGTGTTGCTGCAGAACAGTGCTGTTGCTTTTACAGTGTGACTTCTACCACTCAATGATTGGAGCTCTTTGCCTGGCACTGCAACAGCTCAAGTGTTAGGACAGCCTGGAACCGTACTTGTGTTCATTGTCTGATGCTTACTGATGGTACGATGTTGTAAAACACTACAGAAGAGCTGGGTGTACAAGCTGTGCCGCGTTGCTTTTTTTATAAGATCTGGCGGGAACCTGGATCTGATGTAGCTGAGGATATTACAGTCCCATTGTTGTGATGTTAATGTCGGGAAGGTATGAGAACATTTTAATATTCAGTTGGGTTTGGGATTTTAATCAGTGAAGAACTAACTTCTAAGAATTGTTTACGACCTCATTACAGCCAGTGAATAACTTTGAAGTGTACTCGATGTCGTAGGAAACGTGATTATATTGCACAGTAAGTGCCAAAAAGGTAAATAAGCATACCACCTGCTTTTGAAAATATAGGTTGAAGGGTAACACCCTGAGAAATTTTCTGTTCCCTTTGAAGTGCCATGTGATCAAGTGTGACCATCTGGGCAGACACAGTGGGCCTTGGTTTAATATCTCATCCGAAAGACAGCACCGCTGGTGGTGTTGCAGTCTCTCAGAATTGCACTTGAATAACAGTCTAGGTAATGTGCCAAGGCCTTTGAATTGAGGCTTGACCGAGTTTAGACTTTGCTGAGTGTGCAATTTATTGAGCAAGCACCCATCAATGAATTGGGGAATTTACCTAAATAAATGGCTCAGATGTTTTGAAAAGTTATCACAACACAAACGTTTCACCTCACCAAATCCATGTAGCAATTGTTCGGTAGTGTTAAACAAAACATATAAAATAAAACAAAATTAACTTCCCTTTTGTTTATTTTTCTTGCAGCTTGCTAAAGGACTGAAGCTGACTTTTGACACGACATTCGTACCAAATACAGGGTAAGGTTTTCATATTTATTTTTGGTTCATCCTTGGCGGGGATAGGGTTTGAACAGACTGCTTAATGATTCCACCTGTAATGTGTGCAAGCTGGCTAATCTCAGTGAGTAATATTGTATTGTCTGCAAGGGGCACCGAGCTTGTGTATGTTTTCTTAAAAGTGGCAGACGTGAGACATGGAGTGGAGCTTGTGACAGGATGAGAATGACAATGATGATATTGCATGTGAGAGCCCAACGAAGTGTGGCCAATGACAAGTTGTGGATGACGCTTTTAGTATTTATCTAGCGCCTTTTAATATAATGAGACGCTCAAGGCAATAGACACGAGCGTTTTTAGGCAAAGTTTGACACTGAGCCAAATGACAGGTTATTAGGTCCAGTGACCATAGCTGGGTTAAGTGGGTAGGTTTTAAGGAGTATCTTCGGTGAGGAAAGTGACCCACCAAGAGGGAATTCCATAACTTGAGGCTCAGGCAATTGAAGGCACATCTGACACTGACGGAGAGGCAATAGCCTAGTGGTATTATTGCTGAACTGTTAATCCAGAGACCCAGGTGTTATTCTGGGGACCCAGGTTTGAATCCCATCATTGCAGATGGTGGAATTTGAATTCAATAAATATCTGGAATTAAGAGTCTAACGATGACTGTGAATCCATTGCCGATTGTTGGAAAAACCCATCTGTTCATTAATGTCCTTTAGGGAAGGAAGCTGCCGTCCTCGCCACGTCTGGGCCTACATGTGACTCCAGACCCACAGCAATGTGGTTGATTCATAACTGTCCTCTGGGCAATAAATGCTGGCCTAGCCAACGATGCCGCCCTCCTGTGAATGAATAAAAAAAAAATTGAACGCCGAAAAGACTAGATTTTGATTATGCGGAGATTTCGGAGGAAGTTGTAGAGACGTGGAACGGAGAGGCCACGTACGGATTTGTAAAAGAGCATTAACGTTTCTAGTTGAAGGCGTCGCTTGACCGGGAGTCAGTGTAGGTCATCGAGCCTGGAGGGTGATCGGAAATTGGAGCTTGAGAGTTATGATGAGCTGCAGAAATTTGGATGACCTCAAGTTCTTAGAGGGTAGAATATGGGAGGCCGGTTGGATGTATGATGGAATAGTTGGCTGTAGAAGTTTTATCGATGGATTGAGCTGTGACAGGTCAAGAAGTCAAGCGATATCACAGAAGTGGAAATAGATGGTGTTAGAGATGAACAAGGAATGATCAACTCCAATAATGTTTCCACAGTTAGTGCAGATGTTTGATTTGTATTCACTATCCTAGCCCTCAACGGACCAGGGTGAAGAAGCTGAATAATTGGAGGTATAGCTAATGTGAAGTTATTGATCCCAGTAGCTTTTTAATGCAGACCGTGTAACATTAAATTGTAGCTTCAGGATCTGCTGTATGTTAACCTATTAAATTTGAGTAGAAGACAGGCAGAACGGAGGGAAAAGATCTGCAGTATATTCTTTAGTTTTTCTGGCAGGGTCGATGGCGGGGAGCAAGGTCAGAGAGAACATTCCAAGACTTCTCATCAGTGGTTAGAAGTTCAGTCCATGGCATCACTGACCTTGTGGCTGAAGGAAACTGTCAGTGTGGAAGTGGGGCATGTGGCCATATCCTGGGACTTGTCACAGTCGTTGATGTGAAATGTTAACAGGTGTCTGTCCGGTGCCATAAACGTTGCGCGCAAGAGTATTTTGTGGGAGATTGGGATAAGAGTTGGGCTCGGAATGGACAGCGATGCCTTTCCTGGTTGGAGAGCCAGCTGACACTGACTAGCCATGATGACTGGGCTCCGTGGGATAGATAGTGGAAATACCTATGGCGTTGTACTTTAGGGAAGAGACATGTCGGAGCTGGGGGACAATCGCAGCTCCAGACTTAAACACAGATGTTGTAAATAATGTTATGGATGTGACTTTTGTCTGCCCACAGTAAGAAGAGTGGAAAGCTGAAGACTGCCTACAAACGAGACTATGTGAACTTGGGCTGTGATGTCGATTTTGACTTTGCTGGCCCCACCATCCACAGTATGGCTGTGTTGGGCTATGAGGGTTGGCTTGTCGGTCACCAGATGGCCTTTGACACTGCCAAATCCAAGCTGGTACAGAACAACTTCTCTCTGGGCTACAAGGCTGGGGACTTCCAGCTGCATACCCACGTGTAAGTACATCAGAGAGTGGAGATGGCTACAATGTTTAAGGCACACCCTTGCACTGATCTCTCTCTTTTCGTGACCATTGGTCACCCCAAAGTATTTCACAGGTGTTGAAATTCATCGCTGAGTTGGAAATGAGACAGACAGTATGTTTGCAATAGTCATCTAATCCGAATTTGTTTTATAAAATGTGGTCAAGGGATAAGTATTGCCGGGGGAATCGTTTCCCTATCTCCTCTTTCAGTTACTGCTGTGGGATTTTGTTTTGCATCCACTTGAACATTTAGGGCTTTGGTTTATCATTTATTAATTCATGGGAAGTGGGTATTGTTAGCTAGGCCAGCATTTATTGGCCATCCCCGCTGGCTTTGAGGTCATGATAGTTTGTTGTATTACTGAGCCACTGTAATCCGTTGTGAGGGAGGATGTCCCAGTGACAGTGAAGGAGCGGTCAAGTATTTCCAACTCGTGGTGATGTGTGACCTTCCCGTATACCTGCTGACTTTGCCCTTCTAAGAGGTCCGAGGTGTGGGAGGTGCCCTCTGAAGAGCCTGAGTGAGTTGTTGCGGTGTATCTTGTTTGCCACTAACAGCAGAGTGTAGAACAATCAGTCCAAGGTGTCAGATCGGGTGCTGATGAAATAGGCTGCTTTGCTCTGAATACTGTTGAACTTTTTCAGTGTTTCTTCTGTAACGTTCCTGACTTGTCCCGTGTTGATGGTGGACTGGCTTTGGGGACCCTGCTGTGCTCACGTAGCCACGGTTCAGATCAATCTCTGACGTTGTGTTGAAGGAAGGTAATCCATAAAGCAACAAAAAAGGTTGTGCCTAGGGTGCTACCCTCAGGAACTTCTGTACAGAGAGGCTGGGCCTGAAAGGAGTAAACCTCGGTGACCAGAACCTTTTTTGGGCGAGGTATGACTGGAGACATTTTCCTGTGAATCTTGTTGAATTCTCTATTGCAAGGGCTGCTTTGACTCCAACTCAGTCAACTGCTGTCTTGATGTCAAGGGCAATTACCCTGACTTATCCCCCTGAGCTTTTTTGACTATGCTTGGACCAAGATTGCTGTGAGTTTTACGGAGCAGAGTGGACCTTGGGGAATGACTGTCATTGAGCAGGTTGTGTAAGTGGTTTTGGGATTGAGAGTTGACTAATAGGATGGCAGTTGTCTGGATTGGCTTTGGCCTTTCTTTTGTCGCCAGGACGTAATTGTGCAGTGATCCAGTTTGCAACACTGGCGTCTCCTTGTCGATGTACTGGAAAAGACGTTTCTCCTGACAGTCAGCTCCTATGACAGTGCAGCACTCCTTCCATACTGCACTGGAACATGACCGTGGAGTTTTCTACTCAAACCTGGGGTGGGCTGGAGACGTGGAAACTCTTGACTAAAATGGGATGCTACCCACTGAACCACACCTTGTGCTGTTGAAGAGAGCCTCACTTCCCAGTGAGAATACTGTGGTCGCTCTTGATAATTTAATCCTATCAATATTTCAGTGCTTGAGTTTAGTGGGTTGATTGGATATAACAAGTCTTTAATTGTGATTTAATAGTCGGGGCCTGCTTTATTATTGAATCTGTGGAAAGCCCGTTCAGTCGTCACTAGTACTGACAATGATTATAATGTTAATAATTACACTACCCAGTTAAGTGTAACTTTCTCACTTCCCTCCCAGTAATGACGGTGCTGAGTTTGGTGGCTCGATTTACCAGAAAGTGAATGACAAAGTGGAAACTGCCGTGAACCTTGCATGGACTGCTGGCAGTAACAATACTCGTTTCGGGATTGCTGCCAAGTACCAGATCGACAGTGACACCTTTGTATCAGTGAGTAACAGTTTCACGGTGCATCACGCTTTGGTCGACCATCCCTACACGTAAAAAGGATAGAAAATGATAAGTCTAATTAAAGTGCTGGGACATGGGTCAAGTCGAATGAGCAAATAGTTAGCAGAGCTACGTGGAAAGTAGAGGCAAAACAGGACCAAGTGATTAGCTGTTTCCCAAAGGAGATACAGTGATGTAAAATTCTGAGCCTCCAAGTTAGAACAGTTCGCAAAAGGGAAACGTGAAGTGCGAAATGGTGTGTTTTTCTAAAATTTGTTCACGGGATGAGGACATCACTGGTTAGGCCAGCATTGGTTGCCCATCCCAGAGGGATTCTTAATTCCAGAATGTGTAAAATGTGACGTAGGACAGTAAATGCAGGAAGTTGAATAGTAAAAAATAAAATGAAGATTGGTGTATTTCCAAACAGGTCCAGATAATGTGGAGTTGAGGCTGTAACTGTACGAATAGACAAAAGGGGCTGGTAGTGTGGAGACACATATGAAACCTGGACTGAGGTTGTGATACAAAAGCTTATGTGTAGCTCTGACTCGTGTGATCACCTTCCTTCTGTTGAAATACAGTGACCGTTGTTACTCAGGTGAGCTTGCCGAGCATCTTGTGAATACGGTCTCACTGCCAGCGTGCATCTCGACACCTTGGCAGTGGTTACTCAGCATGATTGTGGCCAGACAACATCCATTGGTCTGTGGAGCTCAAACCACAACCTCTTCACTTGAGTTGCGCACTGCTATCCATGACATCGAAAGATGGTCTGTCTGCTGTGGTGCGAATTAGTGGTGCTCCTGACGTCATGCTGGTGAGGATATGCAGTTTGGAGCTTCGAGGAACTGCCCTTCAGCATTGTAGACAGAGTCTGTGCAGCCAGAAAGGTCATTTTGTTACTCGTCATCCACCAGAGGGTTGAGGGAGTTCCCTCTGTCTCATTGTCACGGAGGCCTAGGACCTTTCACCTGTTGGTTTATGTTTCTGTTTGCTCTCTTCAAGGCGAAAGTGAATAACTCCAGCCTGATTGGATTGGGATACACTCATACTCTCAGACCAGGTGTGTATTAAAATGTCCCTGATTGGTTATGCAACCATGCCCTCGGCGAATTGCTCTGTTAGACGCTCCTTTTCAACCGGTTTCGTTGCCTCAGATACAGTGGCCCCTCGGGTTAAATCACAACATAGTTGAGCTCAAATGTCTTCTCGCTTTGTAGGAGGGGGAAATTACTATGGTGTTGCAAGTAGCCAACAGTCAGCATCAACCTGTTATGGAACCCAGCCGGAAAACAGGCAAAAGGGTGGGTTAAGATCTCTTAGAGGGAACAGCTTGTGTCGTGCGCGACATTGTTTCTTTGTGTGACAAGCTCTGACACTTTAACACTCTCTCTTGCTTAGGTGTGAAGTTGACACTGTCTGGACTGATTGACGGGAAGAATTTCCACGCTGGGGGGCACAAGGTCGGCATGGGCTTTGAGCTCGAGGCTTAGCATTGAGGATCCAATGGTAACACCTTTTGGGTTGGCTGCTAAAATATAAAATGCCTGTCTCCTCCATGGACCAGGCACAGAAGAATCTTGAGAATATTTGGCCTTAAGTTTGATTTTGATCTGAATGGCCAGCCTGTTTTTCGCTGGGCGGTAGCAGTACTGGATTGGTTTCCCAGGTAACACTACATGGAGGTTGTGTCCAAAATTATTTCCTGCAAAACCAAGCTTTAAATCATGTATTACAATCCACATTTAAATTTCTTTTCTGTGTGACTGCATGTGGTAGAGACATTAATTGCCATTTTTAAATCACTTTGCTGTATCAGGAGAAAAATAAACAGATGTCAGAGTTTATCGTTGTTGTCAAGCTGATGCAGAGTTTGCTGTGTCTTTATGGCACAGAAAATACCTAGGCTTCAACACTTACCTTGTTGAGAAGTGTCCATGTTTAATGTCAACACTTAATGTAATAGGTTTAAGCCTATTCAATTACGATGTTACAGTGAGCAAATGCCTGGATTAGAATCTATTTCACATTTACAAAGAATTGACAGGTCTTTTTTCCCCTCCTCCTTCTCTCCCCCCACCCCCCGAGCGAGTTCATATCCTTCTCTCCAGCTCCATCAGTGGTGGTCTAGAACTCCACATCCCATCCAGATTCCTCAGTGGGAGGTTCCTCCTCTGTCTCCTTGGGGAAGATGTCAAAATTGCTGGTGTCCAGAGGCCCTGTCACCTGCAGGGGAGAAATAAAAATTCTAACTTGCATTGGGACACACAGAAGCTACGTGGAAGAAGCCCTCAAAGGGCATTTAGGGGCAGGCAATAAACACTGGCCGAGCTCAGCCATTCCCATGTCCCAAAAAAGGAATACATTAGAGTTTCTAATGTCTCACGATAGCTCTATACGTATAGAGTATTAGGAACAATTCCACAGAGTGGGGTTCAGCCATTCAGTAACACACTCTGGATAACCTGTGTATTAAGGCTAATTACATTTCAAGAACATTTCTTGAAGCTAAGGGCATCACTTACGCTAGGAACTATGGCTGCAGTTAGTGTACCTTTCCTGAGCCCTTCAAAGTTAAAGCCTTCAAACCACCTGCAAGAGAGAGAAAAAAAAGCAAGACTGAATGTTCCCGTTAACCTGAGCTGTCTGATCCTGCCAAAATGTGTCATTTAACATTCATGTGCCTGCCCATTTTCACCGGAGGCAACACCCACTGACTTTTTAATCACAAAAGCTATGTTCTGCCACTGCTCTTTCTTCAAATTCCAAACCCTTATGTTTTTCACACTGGCCATTTCGTCCCCTACTACACCCATGCCATCAGTTACCCTCAGTGGCTCACCTCAAACTTAGTCGGGAGGGAGTCTGTCAACGGGTTAGTTTTGAGCAATGCTCTAACGTCCCCACTGAAAATCCCCACCTTAAAGGGAGCATAGCCCAAATTTTTCACTGTGGCAAAGTTACACAATTAAATACGGAGTCTTACTCCAGAGTAACCCCATAGTTAACTTTCACAGCCACAACTACACCTCCCCACAGAGCCTTGGACAGCCCCCTGTATAGCCCATACACTCTCGCAGGATATGATGTCTCCCTCCCTGGTCCCTTTGGTATCCTAACAGCACACCAGTTATTGAAGTGCCTGTCAGGGCCTCTCAATAGCAGAACAAGCAGCTGACTGCCGAGAGGAGGGGATATGCTTTAGCTTCCCCCTAAAATTCATCGCGACCACAGAACTGTCAAAACAGAAGTATGGTCCTGCATTTCTGATGGAGCCTCAATTTCATTCTCTTAGAAACATGGAGCTCCCTTCTCTTCTGAAAAAACAGGCTCGGGGCAGTTTGCGTAGGAATTGGCTGACTGGTGAAGACAGGTTCAGCAGACTCTGATAGTAACCCACTACCCTGTCCTCTGTTGTCATAAATAGATCCTCGGTTCACAATCAGCCCCACCCTTTGCTTTTGTACATATAAAAGATCTTTCAACTGGCATTCGCTGATTTTATCCTCAAACTCTTTCTTTGAGCAATGTCAACAGGAGGTAATAGTTTCTATACTTAACTTCATCATCTGCTGTATTTTGAACCTTGGAACTGCTTCTGTATCCTGAGCAGTCCGGGGAGCCTGGATTTAGGATGCCCTGTTTTCATGCTCAAAGGCAAGTGTTTACCTAAACAATAACCCTTTTGAAGGCTTCCTGTTATCTAATTACTGGCTCGAGAGACATTTTTGAATTCCAATCCCATCACTTTTCCCTGTCCTATCTTTGCCTGGAATAACTTGAGGCAAAGAATTCAATTCCTAATGAATAACCACCTTTGAGCCAGGTCTTCTGTAAAACCACTATGTCATATTTTCCAGTGCCAATGCGTATCTGCGACTCACCAACATTGTTAATCCCACTCAAAACCCACTTTTCCACTGCACCTAATTTTTTGCTGTTCCCGAAATATTCTTTCTAGACTGCTACCCGCCTGTTCCAGCCACCTTTAACACAGCTGTTCACTGCTCCCGAAGCCCCCATGAGGTTTTGAGGCACTGGCCTTACTCTCGAGATTGCTACCTTGGATGTCATGTGTGTTAATCTTTAACTGCACCACTCTGCAGTTCCTATTAGGAAGCTTTATGTGCTACCTACTTGTGCTTCTGTATGTCCTTTACTCCGTTTTTTTGGGTGCCTAGTCTCTCCGAAGGGTTGTCCCTATTGGGGAAAAAAAACCAGGGTTAACCAAGGCTAACTTTTGACCACATGGCGTGGGTGGGGGGGCGCAGGGCAGTTGATTTTACCTTGAAAAGGTCAGAATCACACTGAATTCACAGGCTCTTTTAGCTGCAAAGTGTGATTGTACTCTTTTGAAATGATTCGCACTTAAGTGACACTTCGCAAATGGCTCCAGTTTTGCTCATCAGGGCAATGTGGGTGAGGTGTTGTTTACTATTGCACTACATTAGGCAGCACTGAACACAGAGATAGTGGGAACTGCAGATGCTGTAGAATCTGAGATAACAAGGTGTCAAGCTGGATGAAGAAGGGTCAAGGCCCGAAACGTCAGCCTTCCTGCTCCTCTGATGCTGCTTGGCCTGCCGTGTTCATCCAGCTCGACACCTTGTTCGCACTGAACACAGATTCCTCAAGCGGCTCCCAGGGCACAGAATTACTTGATTCACCATACAAAAGAAATCGAATCACAGTTTAATGGCAAAATTGTCCTGTATTGATCAGAAACTCAACTGGACTCACCACATAAACACAGTGGCTACGAGAGCAGGTCAGAGGCTGGGAATACTGCAGTAGTAACTCACCTCCTGACTCCTCAAAGCCTGTCCACCATCGACAAGGCACAAGTCAGGCGTGTGATGAAATACTCTCCACTTCCCTGGATGGGCACAGCTCCAATAACACTCAACAAGCTCACCACCATCCAGGGCACGCAGCCCACGTGAATGGCACCACATCCACAAGCATCCATTCCTCCCACCACCGACACACACTGCATTCGTGTGTACTATCTTCAAGACACACTGCAGAAATTCACCAGCTAGCCTCATATGACACTTCCAAACTCATGACCAATTCCATCGAGAAGGACAGGGCAGCAGTTACATGAGAACTCCGCCCCCTGCAAGTTCCCCTCCGAGCCATACACAATCTCGACTTGGAAATATAATCGCTGTTCCTCACGGTTGCTGGGTCAAAATCCTGGAATTCCATCTCTAAGAGCATTGTGAGTGAACCTACAGCAGTGATTCACGAAGGTCGCCACTACCTTCTCAAGGGCAACTAGGGACTAGCAATAAATGATGGCCGGCCGGCCGGACAGCCAGCGACACGCACGTCCCACAAGTGAATAAAAAGAAATAACACTGACCCAAACAAATACATCTAAACGTAACAGGGAGTGAAATGTAAAGGTTTCAGGCTGCATCAAATAACCTGCTGCAAATCTCCACCCGGTGTTAGGTCTAGACTACAATCAGAGTAGAAAAGGTGGTGTCTTTTTCAATCATTCCACAGGGAATAGAATCAGTAACTTGGGCTGGGTTAGAGTGAGAGGTCTCCTTCTGTCAACGTTGCATCAGTGGGTTTTTAACATCGATGTCTGCCTGTGTGACACAACCGCACCAATTCAACTCACACTGGCCCGGTCAGGATTTGAACTTCTTAAACGTACGGACCACTTTGTCTGTTCTCACCATACTTATCAATCCACAGCACTCACCTGCACAGCTTCTTGATGAGGTTGCCTGCATTTTTGGTGATTTTCTTTGGGAACTCAACCATATCTATCCCTCTCAGGATTACGTTGTACGTTTGCATAGGGTCGGAGCCAGAGAACGGAGGGCTGTGGAAACAAGACGTGGAGAATAAGCTGACACAGCTCTCCCGATCAGCATCAGAACTGGCTGTTCCACATGGTGACAGCATTCTAATCAGAGTGAAAAACTAGCTTGCCATGGGCTGGTATCTTGCACACTGCAGCCTTCACCTCTTCAGACTATTTCCATGGGTCATTGGTTCAGAGCAGGCAATAATTCCATTTGAAAAGGAAACGTTTGCAGGGCTCTGGGGTGACAGCAGGGGAGCAGGACTAACTGAAATAGGTTCTTCGCAAAGGCTTGGCACAGGCACAATGGGCTAAATGGCTTCATCGCATCTGCGATTATGGAATTTCTGGGGCAATTCTGGCCCGTGTAGAAAACCACTTGCAGCACCGCTGTGGCAGACCCAGACTGGGTGTAGTGTCAGACACAGGAGATCGGGCTCCCACTCTGGTCTGGTGGATTAATGAACTGTCCAATCTTGCTGAATACTAACTGGGAACTCCTGCAGAAACAGACAAGGTCTGTCACAGAGTCATTCAAATGTTGCAGATTTGATTTTAAGAACAGAAAGTGCACAGGTTCCAAAGATGATGGATACTGGGTTTGAAACCTCCTCGCCACAAATTCTGGAAAATCCACAAGTTTACAATGCTTCCTGTTTTTCTGGCACAGGATCAAACTTGCCTCCAATAGGCCAAATAATTTCTGGGAATCGAAGCACACAGTGGTCGGTGGAATAGTTCCCAGCAACACTTTTGGCCTCTGGAGGAAACCTCATGTCAAGAACTGTGAAAAGAATATGGTGCCAAATCCAAATAGAGAAACAATTGACCCATAAAGCACACCCCAACTTTTGTCAATCTGCTGCCTCTGTCTGAAGCTGAGTGTTTTGTGAAACACCGTGTACTGTGGGAGACATTCGATGATTGACACAGCAGCAGGACAAGTTCAAGCTCATGCCTCTAATTTCAAATGTGCCAGTGCGTTCTATGACTCTGAGTCATGTGGATCCAGATTAAAATATAAGGTTCGATCCCTGGACTTGCTGCACCTACAACCCTTAGTGCCCCGAGGACTAGGCAGAGGAATAAATTTAGCCAAGGATCCCACCTCTAACCTTTAGCCAGTGTCACCTCCTGCATGTGTACTTCATTCACCTTAAATAAAGTCTCAATCAGGCTCCTGGTTGAACTGCTGCTTGACTTACTGGCAAGGACCACACAAAGACATGGGTTGAGTTCACAAGCTGCTGCCCTGGTCCACCGCAGTCCGAGCACAGGGGAGTTAACTGTGGGTTTCAGGTCTTCGTCTCAGACAACGCACGTGAACTAAACTTTAAAACCCTAGCCGCAGTCACTCACCTGCCCGTCAGGAGCTCATACATTAGGATGCCCAAAGACCAGTAATCTGCAGAGCTGTCGTGACCTTTGTTGAGGATGATCTCGGGAGCTACGTATTCAGGAGTCCCACAAAAGGTCCACGTCTTCTTCCCAAATCCAATCTTCTTAGCAAAGCCAAAATCCACCTAAATCGTGACAACGTCCATTAACCCTTTGACACTCTGTGTTGTGTGCACTGTCCCACCCATTTTAGAACACAGTACAGCATAGGAAAAGGCCCTTCGGCCCACCGTGTCTACGCTGACCGTGATGCCATACTAAACTAATCCCATCTGTCTACACGTGGTTTGTACCCTCCGTTCTCTGTCCATGTGTCTGTCAAAATGCCTCTTAACCTTGGTTATCATATCTGCTTCCGCCACGTCCCCTGGCAGCGCATTCCAGACACCTACCAGCCTCTGCATCAAAAAAACTCACCTCACACATCTCCTTTAAACTTTCTCCTCTCACCTTAAACCTATTCCCCCTAATATTTGGCATTTCAATCCTGGGAAAGAGACTTTGACTATCCACCCTATCCTCGCATTTCAATTTTACAGACTTCTATCAGGTCACCCCTCAGCTTCCAACTCTCCAGTGAAAATAATTTGAGTTTGTCCAGTCTGTCCGATAGCTAACACTCCAATCCAGACAGCATACTGTGAAAACCTCTTTTTCACCCTCTCCGAAGCCTCTATCCTTTCTAGAATGCAGCAAAAAGAACTGCACAAAATACTCCAAATGTGACCTAACTGAAGCTTTATACAGCTGCAACATGATTTGCCAACCTTTATACTCAATACCCAACCGATGAAGGCAAGCATGCTGTATGCCTTCTTCACCATCTTATTCTCTTGTCTTGCCACTTACAAGGAGCCATGGACTTCAATATCTTTCTGCATATCCATGCTCCTAAGGGTCCTGCCATTTACTTTCCACTTGTGTTTGACCTCCCTAAATGCATCACCTCACACTTATCAGGATTAAACTCCATCTGCCACTTCGCCGCCCAACTTTCCAACTGATCTGCATCCCACGGTATCCGTCGATAACCTTTCTTATTATCCACAACTCCACAGTTCTTGTGTCTGCCAATGAGCAGTGTTTGTGGTCAAAAAGAAAATTTAACTGCCTAGTTTTAACTTATTTTCAACTCTGTAATTAAGCAAGTGCTTCTATTCCTCTGCTGTATCTAAGAATGGTACCTAAGTACTTGAACCTCAGATGTCGCCATAAGAAGGCAGACAATGTAAAAGTTTTTCACTGTACTCCTATAATGGAGCACACGTGGCAATAAAAGGATATCCAATCGTATTCTATATTGTGTTGTATTGCAGCCTTGCACTTGAGATTCTCACGCATCAAGCTTCCTAAATCAGTTGTCCTAGGAGATTGTTGAATGCACCTTCTCTCTCTGAAGTAAGGCAATGCTGGAAAACTCAATGGGTCACACAGCATCTGTGCACAAAGAAACAGTGAACATTTCAGGTCAATGACCTGACAGCTGAACTGGAAAGAAGTTTTTAGACATAGGAAATAGGTACAGGAGTAGACTATTCGGCCCTTCGAGCCTGCACCACCATTCAGTATGATCATGGCTGATCATGCAATCACAGTATCCCATTCCCACCCTCTCTCCATACCCCTTTCAGCCGCAAGAGCCACGTCCAGCTCTGGCCCCAACAGCTTTGTGGTAGAGAATTTCACAGGTTTCACAATTCTGAGTGAAAACATTCTTCCTCATCTCGGTCCTGAATGGCTAACCCCTTATTCTTAGGCTGTGACCCCTAATTCTGGACTTCCCCAACATTGGGAACATTCTTCCCACATTTCGCCAGTCCAGTCCCAGCAGGATTTTATAACTTTTTGAGATCCCCCTCCCACTCTTCTAAATTCCAGCGAGTACAAGCCCAGTCGATCCGGTCTTTCTTCATATATTAGTGCTGCCATCCGCGAACCTTCACTGGACCCCCTCAGTAGCAAGAATGTCCTTCCTCAGACTAGGAAACCCAAAACTGAACACAATACTCAAGGTGTGGCCTCACCAATGCCCTGTACAATTGCAGCAAAAACAAGCTTTTTACAGATATAGGGAGAAATGGACAAAGGGAGGTTCTGTGAGAGGGTAGAACATAAAAGAGATTACGTGAGAGAAAATAACGATAGTGGAGGGCACTAAATAAATGCAACACGGGTCCTTGAAGTGGTCCAGCGGGAATAACTAAAATGCACACAGTGGTTATGACCTCGAATAGCTGGAACTTATTGTTCATCTCCAAACATGAGGTGCTGTCCTTTGAGCTTCTAGTAAACTTCATTGCAACCGTTTTGGAGACCAAAGGCAGAGAGGTCACATCGGGATGAGGATCAAGGACAAACATGACAAAATGTCCACAATCTCAGTTTCGGGCTTGCAGCCTGAAAAAGCATTCTGCAAAGCAGTCATCCAACCTGCACTCGGTCGCCCTCCTGTTCTCACCCTGACTCTCTGCTTCGAGGTTGATCGATATCTAACACCTCCTAGTCATCGACCTGAAACTTCAACTCTGTTTCTCTCTCTCAGATGCTCCTGACCCGACCGATATTTTCATCATCCGCACTGCTTAGTTCCCAACCCTCTTGAGTACAGCAGATTTAATTGCGGAGCGGCTACAGCAAATGGCTGAACAGAAGGTGCAGTCAGACTCGTCGAGTTTTAATTCCACATTGAGAGATTCACCAAAGTTTGGTTCAATCGCAAGAGGACATTCCCCTCCAAAAAGTTAATGAAATGAAATATTGGTATGTCACTGACCATTATCTTTTTCTATTCACATTACCGATTGTATATATTTTCTAATCGACCAATTTGGGGATGTTACTCCGCACCTCTGGAGTAGTGGGACTTGAACCTGGGTCTCCTGGCTCAGAGATAGGGATGCTACCACTGCACCACAACAGCCCCATTGAGTTATTGTATTTTAGTTAACACCAATGTTACAGTAACTATGGAATTCTTTACCGCTGAAAGCTGTGGAGGCTGTGTGAGGAAGCACATTCAAGGCTGAGGTTGACAGATTTTTAATCAGTGAGGGAATGTAGAGCTCCAGGGAAAAGGTAGGAAAGTGAAGTTGAGGATTATCAAACAGCTCTGGTCTTATCGAATAGCGGAGCAGACTCAATGAGCTGAACCGTCTCCTTCAGCTCCTATATCTTCTGGTCTGTGCCCCAATAAATAACCTTAATGCTATGTTACTCCTCCATCGCCTCAGTAAGTGATTGCAAGTGGGGGAAAACAAAAATCACTCTCTGAATTATCAGGCTAACGAGACAGATTATCCATTCGTTCGAATAAGATGATTTAATACTAATTCAATCAAAAAGTAATCTTATCCAAAGGGATTAGTGATAGCTGGATGCACGAGCATCACATTGCTCTGAAGAAATTTCTCCCAGTCTCACTTCTTAAAGGCTAACTCTCGACGCTAAGACTCTATGCCTCATTTTAGACTACCCAGTCTGGGGGGAGAAAAAAGGCCTCTGTGCAAGTACTCAACTGGGTCATCTCTCAGATCTCTAAACTCCAGAGAGTATAAGCCCATCTACCAGTTTATCCTCTGATCCTCTGCAATCAGTAGGTGGAACCTCTGTTGCGATCCTTTCTAAGGCAAGCATATCTGACCTTGGGAACGGAGACTGAAAGTACACACGCAGCATTCAAGTTATGCTTCCATCCATTGTAGTCAAGGTCAAAAAACCTTCTTAACTTTTCACTGTACCTCAGTGTTAACAAATCCCTTTGAGCGTCAACATTTAATCTTACTGTTTACAAATATTGCTGTTCTATTCTTCCTACCAAAGTGAACACCAAATATTTAAGGTGACCATACAACACAGGAGCTGAAGGAGGCCATTCAGCCCGTCGAGTCTGCTCCGCCATTCAATGAGGCTGTAGCTGATCTGATAATCCTCACCTGCACTTTCTTGCCTTTATCCCCTTAGCCCCAGATTCCCATATTGATTAAAAATCTGTCTATCTCAGCTTTGAATATATCTATCTCCTATTATCCACTATCTCCTATTCCTCATACTAGATTCGCAATATCTCACCCGTCACATTCTTGCCCAAACATATTCGTGTACCTCTCTGACACCTTAAAGCTAGATGGGAAAGTATCAACAAACTTGTACACTCAGTCGCTACATCTATATTATGGCAGTACACCGTAAACAGCTAAGGTTCCAGCATTAATCCTTGTCGCACTCCATTGGTAACAGCCTACAAAATTTAAAATGACTCATTTACTCCAACTCACTTTCATGTCCTTCAATCAATCCTTAATCTTTAGACACATATTACCTGTAACTGTGTGAACTCTTGTGAAACAACTACCATGGGGCGGCAAGGTGGCTCAGTGCATAGCAATGCTGTCTTCCAGCATCTGGGACCTAGAATCAATTCCAAACTTGGGTGACTGTGTGAAGTTTGCACGTTCTCCCAGTGTCTGTGTGGATCTCCACCAGGTGCTCTGGTTTCTTCCCACAATCCAAAAATGTGCAGATTAAGTGGATTGGCCATGCTATATTGCCTGCAGTATCTGGGGATGTGTAGGTTGGGTGGATTAGCGACAGCTAATGCTTTGGATTTTGCTTCGCAGGTTTCCAAAATTCTCAGATTATGAGCTTTCTTGGTAACATTATAATCCACCCAAGCTCTTCACGTGCCTCCCGGTAAAAGGCTCAGTCCGTGATGTTGGTTCCTACATGGACTGTGATAACTGGATTTTTCCCTTTCCTACTCCAAGCTCTTTTCTACCTGAGAAGAGACGTCCTTAACATTGTCCTGACACTGGCCGGACAACACATTTTTAGCGCTCTCAGTCACAGTCGAAAAGAACAATCTGATTTATACCATGTGCTATCATTGCCAAAACCCCTTTTAACTCCTTCTCCCTGTATACCTCAGGGACACGCTTAGTTTGCTCATCCATTCCAGCACTAAGTATCTCATTATCTGTTGGACCAGCTCCTTCCTCGCTGCATCCTACATCGTCATACCTCCCTGCTGTATAGTACTTACCAGCTTAGCATAACCTTTGTGATCGAGGATGATGTTCTCTGGTTTCAGATCTCTGTAAATGACTCCTTTGCTGTGTAAATATGCAAAAGCTTCCAGCACACAGGCAGTGTAGAACCGTGTAACAGAATCATCAAATGAGCCCCTGTAATTAACCACACACGGAAAAAAAAATTCAACTTCAGTATCTCACAGGAACAGTTCCCCGGGCTCTCAAACAGATTTAAGCCGGGCAAAGTTTCAGAGTTTTTCTCCACACATTCATTTATTTCTTATCAGGCATATGAACAAGGAACAAGAATAGTCTGCAGGGCTTTCTCAGCCTACTCTACGATTCAATAAGGCTAATTTAATTTTAACCTCAACTCTACATTCCTGCATACCCCTGATAATCCTTCATCCCCTTTGGTCAAGAATTGATCTATTCCTGCTGTAAAAATATTTAAAGATTCTGCATTCCTTTTGAGAAATAGAATCCCAAAGACTCTCGGGGAGGGGGGGGAAAGTTTCCTCATCTCTGTATTAAATGGGTCCAATTCCACCTTCAAGGAACACTTGCCAAATGTGTGGTCGGACATGTGGCTCTAGGATTGGGCTCATTAGCCTCACAAGGATCCACAGAGCCCATGACAAGTTACACAGAGTTTCCTAGCTGCACAATCTTACTCAACAGCAAATGATTAACACCACCAATGAAATGGGTGTCCTTACATTTTTAAACTGTGACCCCTAATTCTAGATTCTCCCAAAAGAGGAAACATCCTTTCAACATTCCCCCAATCAAGTCCCCTCAGGATCTTGTGTGTTTCAATGAGGTCACCTCTGACTCTTCTAAACTCCAAAGGATACAAGTGTAGCCTTTCCTCATAAGGCAATCCACTCAATCCACGTCTTCGTCCACTAAGCCTTCACTGAACTGCTTCCTATGCATTAGCATCTTCATTAAGTACGGTGACCAGGACTACAGATGCCCTCTCACCAATGTCCTGTACGACTGAAGCATAACCGGTTTATTTTTACATTCAATTCTGCTCACACGAAACCATAACATTCTCGGAGATTTCCTCATTTCTTGCTGTATCTGCACACGAATTTTCTGTGATTCATGCACTAGGACACCCAGATCTCTGTACCTCAGAGTTCTGCAACCTCTCACCGTTTAGATTATACGCAGTTTCTTCCTTCTTTCAGCCAAGATGAACAATTTCACACTTTCTAACATTTACTCCATTTGTCAGATCTTTGCCCACTCACCTATCTACATCCCTTTGTAGGCCCCTGACGTCCTCTTTACAACTCATTTTCCTACCTTTGTGTAATCAGAAAATTTAGCGACTGTACCTTTGATCCCTTGATCCAAATCATTTATAGAAATTGTTAAGAGTTAAAGCCCCAGCACCGACTGCTATTCCACACCACGCACGACATCCTGCCAGCCTACCAAATACAGATTTATTCCGACTGTCTGCCTTCTGTAAGCTAACCAGTCTTCTATCCATGCCAATGTTATCCCTTATACTGTGACCTTTCACTTCCTGCAATAATCTTCGATATGCTAACGAATACCATCTGAAAATCTAAATACATTACTGGTTCCCTATATTTTACAGCAGGAGTTACTTCAAAGAACTCCAGTACATCAGTTAAACATGATTTCCCTTTTACAATGTCAAGTTGGCTGTGCCTGATTACCTTGAACCTATCCATTTTAGAATTCCTCGTCGCTACCCGGACTGCCTTTATATCCTGGTTTCCTGACTTAAGGTCATCTTTCTCCATTGCGGGGAACATCATCTTTAATTAACAGAGCCACCCCTTTCCTAGCTCACCATCTTTCCTCAACATCACATATCCTTCAATACTCAGGTCCCAATCTAGGTCATTCTGCAGCCACGTCTCAGTTACAGAAATCGTCCTTATTTATTTCAATTTGTACTACTACATAATCGGTTTGGTTTCAAATGCCATGCGTTTCAAATACTATGCCTTAAGTTTCATCCTTTTATTGTTGTAATCTCTAGTTGTCGCTAATGACCTGTTCTTAGTGTATTCTCTGTCCCTTCCTTTCATTGACTGTTTGTCATTTCCCGCATTATTTCCTTCCTCTGTTGATGTTCCCCACTCTTTGATTCACCAGAACTTCTCAAATTTGGGCCCAATTCTAGTCGGCCTTGAGAAGGTGGATGTGAACTGTTTTCTTGAACCACTGTAGACCATGTGCTGTTGGTAGATCCACAGCACTGTAATGGAGGCTATTCCCAGATTTTGACCCAGTGACACTGAAGAAGCATTGATATATTTCTAAATCAACTTGGTAAGTGGGTTAGAGAGGAACATGCGGGTGGCGGTGTTTCTATGTGTATGCTGCCCTTGTCTTTCAAGATGGTGCTAAAATTGGGAGACAGTCTGAGAATTTCACAGTAACAGGATCATACCTGACAATGTCCCAAGCACCACCAGCCCAGGGTAATTTCTGAACACTGGCAGGATAACCCACCATGAATGGCAGCACAGTGGTATACAGACAGGAGGGAGCTTCCCTGGGTGGTGTCAAGATTGACTCCAGACCCCATGAAGTCTCAACATATCAGAGACAGAGAAACCTCTTCCCAACTATCTACCAGACACAGATCATCTGTGTAAACACCGTGTTGTACTTAAGGAGTTGGAGTCCTGTCTTCACAGAACACCCTCTATTGTCTTGTGCGCCATTACCAAAGAGCTAAATGGGGCTGATTACAAACAGATCTAAAAACTTACAGCTGAAGGGACCTATGCGTTATGGGCCCTGACAACATTCTGGAAATAGCACTGAAGACTTGTGTTAAATAACTAGCTGTTCCAGTACAGTTACAACATTGGCATCTACTTGGTAATGTGTGCAATTTCCCAGGTATGGTCTGTACACAAAGAACAGGACAAATCCATCTCAGCCCGTTATCAGCCCAGCAGGCCACTCTCGATCATCAGTAAAGTCCTGGAAGGTGTCACTAACAAGCAGCTGTGGGGCAGCACTTGCAAACTAATAATCGCAATATTCACTGATGCTCATGTTGGGTTCTCCTCAGTTCCTCACTTCATTACAGTCTTGTGCCAACCAAAGACAGAGTTGAAAACTCCAGAGCCATGTTGAAATTGACTGCATTAGACATCAAACAGTCCTAGAAAAACCTGGATTCAATGAGAATCAGGTGAAAACTCTCTGCTGATTGGACTTGTACCTAGCATTATACGTAGCACGGGGAAAGATGGTCGTGGTTGTTGGAGGTCTGTCATCTCAGTTCCAGCACATCTCTGCAGGAATTCCTCAGGCCAACCACTTTCAGCTGCTTCCTCAATGACCTTTCTTCTGTCTTAAGGTCACAAGTGGGGGTGTTTACTTCTGATTGTACAAGGTTCAGCACCACTCACTTCTCAGATCCCTGAAGCAGTCTGTGCCACGATGCAGCAGGGTCTGGACAACAGCCTGGGTTGGCGTGGCTTGAAAAGTGACAAGTGTTTCATGAAAGTTACAAGTGCTAGGCAATGATCATCTTCAACAAGACAGGATCTAATCATGACATTCAGTGGGGATTACCATTGACTAAAAGCTGAACTGGACAAGTACCAAAATACTGAGGCAACAAAGAGTCATAGGCTAGTAACTCACCTCCTATCTTCCTAAAGTTAAACTGCCCTCTACAAGGCACGTGATCGAACACTCTCCATTTGGAGAGGATGAGTGCAGCTCCAACAACACTCAAGAAGCTTTACATCTTTCAGGGCGAAGCAGACACTTAACTGGCACCATGATCAACATTCACGTTCTCCTTTACTGATGCACTGCTTACCATCTACAAGATACATTGCAGTAACTCACCACTTCAACACCACTTTCCAAGCCCAGCACTACTATCATCTAGAAATCTAAGGGTAGCAGCTACTTGGGGGCAACGACACCCGCACGTTCCCCTCCAAGCGACACACCGATCCTGGAAACCCTTCCTTCACAGCACTGTGGATGTACCTCCACCAGAGGGACTGCAGTGGTTCAAGGCGGCGGCACCTCATCACCTTCTGGAGGCACAATTAAAGATAGGCAATAAATGCTTGCCCAGACAGTGACACTCACCTCCAGGGAAAGAATAAAAAGTTAATTTCATGGGCTTGCGACTGGGACATCAAGTCACACTTGAGGCGCGTGGAATCAGGTCTCTGCCTCAAGAGGCTGCCACCAAGTTCAATATTGAACTGCCTTGTTTTTAACCTCCATCTCAATAACACATACGTTGGTTGCAGGTGACTGTAACAGGATTTAACATTTCCAATTCTTTTCATGGGAAGTGTTGTTAGGGAATTAAGGAAAGACAAGCTGAGTGGCAACAACCACAGCATGGTGGAGAGATTAGGGGGTTTGTGGGGAGTGCTGTCAAGTTTCAGTTTGGTTCAGGAAAAAAGTTGTCTTGGGACAGGGTCAGGCATCATGCACCTCCTCATGCGTGAAGCTCAGATACAAGAGGGAGCTTGCAAAACCCTCTGTAGCATCTTTCACTACCTCCAGCTATCCTGAGATGCTTAATAAATAAGTGTATCTTACAAATGTACTTGCTGTTGTCGGAAACACAGCAGTTACTTAGTCGTATGTAGTATGCACCACAAATGTTAATAATGAACAGAGAACCTGTTTATGATTTTATTTGAAGGAGAAATGTTGGTCATGAAACTGGGGAACTATGTCCCTGCTGTTCCACCAAACAGCCCCAGAAATTTGTTCACTGCTACTGACGAGGACAGGCACAGCCTTGTTTTAACACCTCATCTGAAAGACAGCATGTCTGAAAGTTTAGTGCTGTTCCTGGGATTGTCGCCCAGGCTCCTAGCTGAGAGCTGTAGAAAGGGACTTGGATCCATGATTGTATGACTCAGAGATGAATGCACTATACCCACTGATGTACAAAATGAGTGGTCTGCATTACTATTGCTCGTCAAGCGGAGAGTTGGAGGAATTGATATAAATGTCAGTCGATTACCTGTCTCTCAGGATGGTCCACAGTTCACCACCAAGGCAGGCCTCCATCAGCATGTAAAGGTACTTACAGTCTCGGAATGTCCTGTACAACCTATAATGCAGACAAACAGAGAGACACGCAAGCTGTCAGGCTGGTTCATAAACTATATGCAGTGCAGATGAATAGATCAAACTTCACAGGTTCCCTTGGTGGCTTGAGGATACACTGCTATGGGAAAACACCTCGCTTGGCTATTTCTCTCCAACTCTGAACGCCCATTTGGGGCTGGAGTTTGCGGAACGTGTTGCTGGAAGTCAGCCCTTGGAAGAGGCAGCGAGAGACACGCGGGGTTGCAGCCCTGTGCCGAGAGAGTGAATTTACCTGACTATAAAATCACAGTGAGCCTCCTGCATGATCTGCCTCTCCGAGCGAATATGCTCCTGCTGTCGCGTCTCCACAATGTGGTGCTTCTTCAGAATCTTCATTGCAAACGTCCGATTTTCTTCATTCTTTAGCTGGACCTGTGGAATGACACCAGTGACAAGATGAAGAAAATAAACGGTGCAAAGATCAGGAGATACTTGGCAAACACTCACAGCTCACTAACTGAAGTAAATTCCACCAAATCTGTATTTCGATCTCCTGATGGTTCATTGAGTGATTGATCACTGTGCTTGTCGTGGAACTGAAATCTGGACAAAGACCATTCTCACAGTAAGGTTCACTCACTTCCTCCTTCTGCTGTCACTGATACTCTCCCTCTTAGCTTGGTTGATGTAGGAAATGTCTTCACCCAGAGAGTGGGGAGCCTATGGAATTCTCTGCCACATAAAGCAGTTGAGGCCAAAATATTGAATGTTTTCAAGGAGTTAGATATAGGTCTTCAAGCTAAAGGGATCAAATGGAGATAAAGCGGGAACAGGGGACTGAGATGATCGACCATTATCATTTTGAAAGACAAAACGGCCCCTCTTTCTCAGAACTCCAAATGGGGAAGACATTAAGACCTCTAAGAATCTTTATGCCTTTTAATAATCATTCTTTGAAACTCCGTCGGGTTTAAGCCCATGCCACAATCATGATCCCTGCAGAGACCAACATCCAAAAATAAGAACACCACCATCATCCCAGTGACAAAGAAAAATTATGCAGCGTGCCTCAATGACAACCATGCGGTGGCTCTGACTTCCATGATTATGATGTACTTGGAGAGTTTGGTTCTGGGTCACATCAGCTCCAGCCTCCCAGATCATCTTGAGCCCTCGCAATTTGCCTACCTTCGTAACAGGTCTATGGCAGATGCCATCTCCCTGGCCCTTTACGCATTCCTGGAACAACTGGACAAGGATACTTACATCAGGCTCCTATGTATTGACTACAGCTCCACCTTCAACACCATAATTCCAAACAAAACTCCTCTCTGGAGTCCAAGACCTAGGTCTCGGCTCCCACTTTTGTAACAGGATCCTCGATTTCCTGACCAACAGACAGCAGTCACGAAGGATAGGTGACAATTCCACCTTCGCGTTAATCCTCAACACCAGCGCCCCACAAGGCATGCCTACTCAACCCCTTCCACATACAGAACAGTGTGGCCAAAATCTGCACCAGCTCTAATTACAAGTTGCTGATGACATCACCGTGGTAGGTTGGATCTCAAACAACGAGGGACAGTACAGCCAAAAGATTGAGTGTTTAAAGGCCATCTATGGCAAGGCCTAAACAACAATACGGGATACAAAATGAAACAGTGTAAGATAGTGGACAATGACACATCCCTCCCTGACGCACCCAATGCTTTCTATGCTCTGTTTGAGCAGAATGCCAGTGACACAGTGACTCCTGCCCGGACAGCCCCAGACATACCTGTTCCCTCTGTCACCACTTCAGAAGTCAGATCAATCTTCCTGGGAGCCAACCCAATGAAAGCAACAGGCCCGGACGGTGTCCCCAGCTGAGCACTCAGATCCTGTGCGGACCAAATGGCAGAGGCATTCACCGATATCTTCAACCTCTCTCTCCAACAAGCTCAAGTCCCTTTCTGCTTCAAGAAAACCACCATCATCCCCGTACCCAAGAAAAAACATGCAGTGTGCCTTAATGACTGCCGCCCAATAGCTCTGACTTCAATAATCGTGAAGTGCTTTGAGAAGCTGGTCATGGCCCACATCAACTCCAGCCTCCCAACCTGCCTCGATCCTCTACTGTTTGCTCACCGACGTAACAGATCCACAGAAGATGCCATATCCCTACCCCTGCACTTATTCCTGGAGCATCTGGACAGCAAAGACACCTACGTCAGACTCCTGCTCATTGACTACAGCCCCGCCTTCAACACCATTATCCCCTCCAGACTGATCTCGGCTCTGCCGTCTGCAATTGGATCCTCAGCTTCTTGACCCACAGGCAACGGTCAGTGATGATAGGGAACTACACCTCCTCAACACTGGAGCCCGCCAAGGATGCATCCTTAGCCCCCTACTGTACTCCCTGTACACCTACGACTGTGTTGCCAAATCCCAAACAAACGCTTTCTATAAGTTTGCTGACACCACCACCTTGGTGGGACAGATATCTAACAACGATGAGTCAAACTATAGAAGGGAGATAGAGGGCTTGGTGACGTGGTGCGATGAAAACAATCTGTCTCTCAACATCAGCAAAACTGAAGAACTCATTATCGACTTCAGAAAGAAAGGAGGAGAACACGCCCCAATCTACATCAATGGAACTGAGGTGGAGAGGGCGAAGAGCATCAAGTCCCTCGAAGTGACAACAACTGACTACCTGTCCTGGACTTCCCACGTAAACGTGAAAGTCAAGAAGGCACAACGCCTTGTCTTCCTCAGCCTGCTGAGGAAATCTGGCATGTCCATAAGGTCCCTCACCAACTTCTACAGAGGCACCATTTAAAGCATATTGTCTGGGTGCATAACAGCCTGGTACGGCAACTGCTCTGCCCAGGACCGTAAGAAACTACAGAAAGTTATGTGCACAGCCCAGACCATCACGGAAGCCAACCTTCCATCCATGGACTCTATTTACATGGTTCACTGTTGCGAAAAGGCAGCCAACATCATCAAAGAGCCATCGCACCCCGGTAATGAACCTCTTCCATCAGGCAGAAGATACAGAAACCTGAACACATGCACAAGCAGGTTCAGGAACAGCTTCTTTCTGGTCATTATCAGACTGTTGAATGGACTCTAGCCTCGAATAACGTAACCTGCAATGTAACCTGTATGCCTCTAAGTCTTTCTGATCTGTACATCTTTCATTTGCTGTAATCTACCTGTACTGCTTGTAAACAAAGCTTTTCACTGTATTTTGGAGCACATGACAAAAAAAAAATCAATAAATAACAGCATTGTCTAAAGACAACAATCTCTCCATCAACATCATCAAAACGAAGGAGTTGGTCATCGACTTCAGGAAGCATAGTGGAGGACACGCCCCTGTCTGCATCAATGGTGCTGAGGTGGAGATGGTCCAGAGCTTCAAGTTCCTGGGAGTGATGATCACCGACATGTTGACCTGGTCCATCCATGTTGACACTACTGTCAAGAAAGCACAGCAACCCCTCTACTTCCTTGGAAAGCTAAGGAAAATTCCGCATGCCCATAACTACTCTTACAAATTTTGATAGATGCACCATAGAAATCTCCTATTTGGATGCAACACAGCATGTTTTGGCAACTACTTTCTCCAAGACCCAAAGAAACTTCAGAGAGTCATGAGCACAGCTCAGTCCATCACGCAAACCAACCTCCCATGCACTGACTTCATCCATCCTTCCTGCTGCATCAGGAAAGCAACTAACTGAATCAAAGACCCCTCTCACCCCGGGTATACTCTCTTCACCCTCTTTGGTGGGGCAGATGATGTAAAAGTTTGTATACATGTACAAACAGATTCAAGAACAGGTTCTTCTCCACGGTAGTCAGACTTTTGAATGGACCTCTAATTTTAATCGTGATCTCTCTCTGCACCTTCTTGGCAGCTGTAACACTGTATCCTGCACTCTGTTCTGTTACCCCGTTGCGCTTTGTATAGTATGATCTGCCTGTGAAGCAAGCAAGACAACACTTTTCATTGTACCTTGGTCCACATGACAGTAACAAATCAAATTAAATTTGAACTTCCAGTCACTAACTAAAAGGATAGCTCATCAAGACTGCACACTCTATGGCTTTGATCGTAACCAATGACTGAAAGTGTGACTTACTAAACACCATCTGCAGAAAGTGACCTCCCCCTTTTATACTCAGCACTCATCGTACTCTTTGTACAATTACAGCTGTTACAGCAAAGAGTTGCCCCCAACACTCAATGGATTTCTCATCTGTTACCCATTCCATTGGGTCATAACTTTAGTTGACTGCTTCCAAGCCTTTTCCCCTGTTTTTCAGAGAGTTTCTTACATCTACCACCTATGTTGAAGTCTGTTCTGATGATTCCTCGGAACCCTGGCCACGATAGATCTCCCAGAACCCTTTGAAGACTTCAGGCTGCATCTCTTCAACTGGAGACCATCCTCTGCATCCCGCAAAGACAAACAGCTCACTCTTTCGTGACCTGCTCTAACCTTAATAGAGCCACAGGGTGTACATTTACATCAATAAATGATTTCAATTATTTATATACTGCCCAGACAAAAAGAAGCTAAAAGTAACTCATGAACACGGAATTCTGTTGGTGGAACCAATGATTCAGAGAAGAATTAATCTGACTTCATTAGAACTTTAAAATATTTGTATAGGTCTCAAAACCAAACATTTTGTTTTGAAGCCGAGAGAGAATTCTGTTTGGAATATCCAAATCATGCTGTATTGGGTTTGAGGGCTGAGAGTGATAACATTGTTTTTCTGGGTGTTACTCGCAGAAGGCAGTTACAGATTTTGTAATGTGCAGCTTGCCGCTCACTTGGGACTCGTGAGGTGAAAAGCAGCCAGACAATTTGTTGGAAAATGAAAAGCCCTCGTGGATCCTCACACTGAAAGGCAATGAGCCTTACAGCAGAAAACAGAAACAGCTGCAAAGAAGCTCATTCATCAGATTGGAAAAATGCAGACCTTCTGGTCAAAGCCAAGGCTCAACTGCAGTGGGATCCTCATACAGATAAAGCACCACACTGGAAACGAGAGAAGTCGTGGTGAATTCTGGAGAGTTGTGGCATTCCTTTGGGTTGGTCCATGAAGAACTGGTCCATCAATGAACCTTCAAGAATTTGTAAAATAAAGGAATTCTTGATGGTGTTGGGGATGTAAATGTATTGCTACATTCATAGCATATATGATCATCAACTAGAATGTTATGGTAATGTTGCTTTTTTTAAAAAAAAGTCATGTTCAATATAAAGAGAATGCAACATGAAACACATAAACCTTGCAACTAAATGGAAGTGCTGGTTGGCTCGATTTGACCTCAATTTCCTTTCATCTTTCGAGTAAATGAACAGTTTACACCGTAACTGTTTCCAAACAGACACCTATAACAACTTTACTTACGGTAAATTCAGAGACATTTGCCATTGTCTCTCATTGCAAACACTTCGCATCTTACTCTCAGGGAAACAATCTAAGCTTTCTTTTGATCTCTAATAGTTAAATCACCAAGGCTTTATTGTCATGCAAACTTCAGAAAGGTCAAATGAGCTCTTTTATTGATCTTAAGTTTCAAGCTGCTGTCCCAAAGTATAATAAACCAGAATTTTAATACTACTCAATCTGTACTTTAACTCTTGACTTAATACAGCACTGCAGCCTCCTACTTACCAACTCAACACGACCGAATCCTCCAACTCCAAGTGTTTGATGGACATGGAAATCTGTTCGCTCCAAGCTGGCAAAGAACGCAGCTTCTGCCTCAAACCTGAAACAAGTTGCAAATGCAAGGACAGGAAATTATCTGTAGCTGATTGAAGTGGTATCCACTGAGACTGAGTGAAGCCAGAAGCACCGCAGTAGCGGGCCCCAAGCATTTAAGTCCCGACACTGCAGAGGCAAGAAAACCAACTCTGAATAAATTTGCAAAGCTATGTGACAACCAAAAGAGCCCTCGGGAGTCCTGCGCCCAGGAAACAGCAGCTCCAGAGACAAGTAAATCAGATGATGAACTAAGTCATTTACACCACGTCTTGAATTTTAGTTTTAGACTATTAATGAACAACTAGGGACTTAAGACGTTGAAAAAGAAACTGTTTCACAAGCTTACAAGGAGGCCAAGTGAAAGAGTCCACAATGCAGGCCAGAAGATCCACCGAGACTCAGAAGACTTGGTCAAGGAGGTCAGGGTGGCAGGGGTTAGCTAGCTTATGGATGATGATGGGGTAGTGTAGGGGGATGGGCTTAGATTAGTTCACAGGTCGGTGCAACATTGAGGGCCGAAGGGCCTGTTCTGCGCTGTATTGTTCTATGTTCTATGAGTCCTCTGCAGTCAAGGACGAGAATCCCAGAGAATGCAATCCACATTAGACAGTGAGGCATGCAAGGAGATAACAGGGAAGATGACCTGATAGTTGGCCAGAAAAGTTGGTTTTAATGAAAATAATTAAAGGATGAAAGAAAGGTGGATTATTTCAGGGAGGGAGTTCCAGAGATTGGGGCCTTGGCAGCTGAAGGTACAACCCATCTATGGTGGAACGTGTGTTGCTGAATAGGCAAAAATGTTTTAGAAGCATTTGATCGATGTGATAGAGACAGTTTAGTTTACCCTATTGTTCGTCTAGATGTATGACTGAAGGTTAGTCACTCCCCTACAGAGCGAGGTGGATGGCAGGGGGCAGCAGGTGGAAGGTATGACTGCTTTATACAGTAAGGGAGGAAGCTGCCTGAGGCCTCCAGCCAAACAATAGTCAATGATGCTGAAGGAAGGACACTGAGAAAAACTGAAAATGAATAGGTCCAACAGTCTGATACAGAGCATGATTGTGGTGAGGAGACTGACACACTGAATCTCCTGTTGTCAGATTATACCTTTCATTGAGGACACTGTGTAATATCGGGACTTTGCAGAGGTGAATATTACGTTTATCCAAAGGGAAACGTGATTTCAGTTGACTGACTATGCAGTTAGAACCTACAGGTGCCAGCTAAGATTTGGAGTTTGTCCTGCCCTTCTCACTTTTGGCCATTTCATTTCTCACCATCTAATTGGCGACTGCATTGGGAATGGGGAAAAAAACCTGCGATCACAGTTCACCCACACTTTCTCTGTCATTTGCCTTGTGTCATCATGGACTGTTTCTGAGAAGAGTCAAGGACTCGGGTGCAACTGCAAACCAGTGTCGAGGGCAGGGGAGATTCTTGTCACGGCCAGCCAATATGTTCATACTCACTGTTCCCGCATCTCTGCACTCTCGTGTTCTTGACTGGACACATCTTCCAAGCTTCCGATAATCTGTCGGAATGAGCTGCAATCAGTAAAGAAAAGTAAAACACTTAGCATGAGATGCCACTTCAATAAATTCTCGCTGATCAATATCATTCCATTCAGATGCATAAACAACTTTCAGATTAACAACATCGCTACCCACTGTAGTGTACCAATCATGCATTGATACAGTCCAATTGTAACAGGATTGGCCACCACTTCACCCAAAGATAACAAGATTAATCAGCTACTGACCAGCATGTGACAAACTGTCACCAAGAGATTACTAGACAGTGAATGACACTTACGAGTTGGCCAGAAAGATGAAGATTACTAGTCATTCCCCAACTCACTATAGATAATGCTGCATGTCTGGGTGAATTTGGAATACATTAGATCTTCAATATTCAGAGAAAGCTGTCAAACTGTGCTTGCACCCATTTGTAATTAGAGTTCAGGATTGCTCAGGGATAGGAGACACAGACAGATGATGGAATGGACATGGTGTTTTAATCAGTTTTTATTTGCTGTTATCAGGGTCTGCAAACCTACAAGATGTGTAACACGATGAAAAGAGATGTGCTCGTGTGGACAGTTCATGCTCATTAACTAGGTTAGGGAGGACCTATCCTATATCAGTAGGTGGTTTCATTCTTTCTGTCCCTTAATTGGAGCTTTTCCGTCTCTTCTCAGCGGTGGTCATAATGGTAGGGGTGGTGATTTATGTATGGACATACAAAGCTAATAGTTTCAGCACGAGATTGCAGAGATTGGCTCAATATCGCCATATGCACAAACATATGAATGTAAGAATTCAGAATAGGTCATTTGGCCCCTCGAAGCTGCACCACCATTCAATGAGACCATGGCTGATCTGATTTAGCCTCAAGTCTGCGATCCAGCCCACTCTCAATAACCTTTCAACCTGTTGTTTAGCAAGAATATACCTACATCCACCTTAAAAATATTCAAGGACTGCACTTCTGCTGCTTTTCTAGGAGGAAGTGACTCTGAGAACAAAAAGAAATCACCTCATCTCTGTCTTAAAATGGTGATCACTTAATTTTAAACAGTGACCCATAGTTGTGGATTTGCCCAGAAGAGGAAACTTCTTTCCACATCTACCCTGTCAAGATTTGTCAGGAGCTCTTATCTTACAATCAAGTCACCCCTTGATCTGCTAAATTCCAGTGAATACAAGCCTGGCCTATCCAACCTTTCCTCGTATGACCTTGCCAATTCTTGGTATTAGTTTAGTAAACCTTCTCTGAACTGCTTCTAATGCATTCACATCCTTTCTCAAATAAAGACAGAGCAATACCATGCAGTGCTCTCACCAATACCTTGTGGGATTCCACAGGGATCAGTGTTTACAATGTATATTAATGACTTCAAGGAAGGAAGCAAATATACTCTAGCCAATTTTGCAGATCAAGAAAAAAGGTGGAAAAGCAGGTTGTTGAGGGATACAAAACCGTTTTCAGACAGATATTGATCGATTAAGTAAATGGGCAAAAAGCTGGCAAATGCAGTATAATGTAGGAAGTGTGAAGCTGATCGCTTTGCAAGGGAAAACAAAATAACAGGATATTTTTTACATGGAGAAAAACTGTAGAAGGGTGCAAGACAAAAGCGGCTTGTGCACAAAACACAAAGTTAGCTTACAGGTGCAGCAGGGATTCAGGAAAACTCATTGCATGTTGCCCTTTATTTCAAAGGGGTTGGAGTAGAAGAGTTAGGAAGTCACTGGAACTGGGCAGGGTGCTGGTGAGACCATATGTGGGGTACTGTGAGCAGTTTTGACCCCCTTCTTTACAGAAAGAAATTCTTTCATTTCAGGCAGTTCAGTGAAGGCTCACTAGGATGATCCCTCGTTTGGAGGGATTGTCTTGTGAGCAAAGGCTAAACAGATTGGAATTCTACTCACCAGAGTTTAGAAGAATGAGAGATGATTCCATTGAAACATGAATGGGCTTGACAGGGTAAATGTTGAGAACATTGTTTCCCAACATGGGAGGATCTGGACCAGATTGCACAGTCTTAGTATAAAGGGGGGTGTCAATTTGAGACTAAGACGAGGAGGATTCGTCTCTCTCTCAGAGGATTGAGTGTCTTTAGAACTCTGCCTCCCCACCCTCATGGGGGCAGAATCCTTGTGTATATGTAAGTCTGTTATAGTTAGATTCTTGATCCGGAGCCGAAGTCAAGGGTTATGGGGATAACACAGGAAGGTTGGTTTGAGGAACATCAAATGAGCCATGATCCTATTGACTAGCAAAGCAGGCTCAAGGGGCCAAACAGCCTACCCTGTTCCTAATTCTCATGCTCTCGTATGGTCTGTACAACTGTAACATAGACTTCTCTTGTGTCAAATTCCATTCATGTACTCCACCTAAAGGAAGGTTGTAGTCTTTTCACAGCTTTCTATCCTGCAACAATTTTATCATTTGAAAATCAATTCTTTAAATTTTTAAGCCAGAAAAGCAATAATATTCTTTTCCTTCATCTTTTTTCCTTTGGAACCTCCCTTCATAACATCTCTTAACAAGTCGGTTTCCTTTTTAAAAGTGTCCCACACAGACTCTCTGCCTTTCTCGATTACATCCAATAAGTTTTTTTTTGGTCAGTGGCACTTCATTTTTTATCTTCCTTCTTTCTGTCCAGCAAATCGTTTCCATTCCACTCCAAACACACATTTCATTCAGCAAGTCCTTTCTTGCATCAATCCAAATCAATACATCAAATTAAACTCTTTACAAGTCATCCTTTGAGGCTCATTACGCTATAGGAAAAGAATACCTGTCGGACATCCAGCCTATTTCTACTTTTCCACAAGGACAGAAAAATCTTACTAGCAAGGATAGATAGCTAGATGATCTGATTGGAGGCCACGGCACCAGGGAGAACATTCGTATTACTCTTTAAAATTGATCTCTTACACCTACATGGGAGTGGTAGATAGGACCTTGGTTCAGCATCTTGCTGAAAAACTGACATCTCTAATGGTGCAGCACTCACTTGGGGTTTCTCTCGATCTGTGTGTTTGGACGTGGAGCTAAAATGTGCTCAGCAAGTCGGGCTTTACGAAGATTTTAAAAGGCAGAGAGAGAAGTGGAGATGTGAAGCGAAGGAAGTTCCTTGGGTGGGTGAAGGTAGTGACAGCGATGGTTCGCAGAAGCTTGGCCTCAGTGCCCTTGCATACAGGTTATAATAGATACAAAGCACCTTCCCTAACGTAACCCCAGTAGCAAATGAATGCTGCAACTCTTCTGCATACTCACACGCGCATTTCTTCCTTCAGTATGAGAGTAAATGTACTAGGGGTGCAGTTGCCCATCAAGATCCTACAGTTCAGTCAACGAGGCATCTGCAGTATGACAACCATCACCTTTGAACAACATAATAGATTTGAGCTACTCACTCTTGGTCAATTACCAGGCAGATCACATCCTCCACTGCAATTACATTGGCCAACCTTACGTCTTCGCTGTGAGGAGGGAAAACAGAAAAGATGCAGGCTTCATTGTTAGTGCAAACAAGAGATAACTTCTTTCAACACTACCCGCTCTCATAGCAACGTAACCTTGCTCGTTCTGTGGATTGCAAGCCAGTTGCTGCGCTTCTGAGCCTCACCTCCCAGCCTGATCGGCACGAGATTAAGTTTCTGCAGCGTTGCCAAGTTCTGTCACTGACTCTACGCTTCTCCAATGTACTCTCCACAGATTCCAGCCTCTCCACTTACGCTCTACACCAGCACTAACACCAGTCTGATCGTAGTACACACACTGAAGCACTGCAGTCCAGGGGATCTTTACATTGCACACTGTTCAAACGAGGAGTCACTGAACAGTAATCAGGAGTCGGAACCTACAGATCACTTGCATTTATGGAACCGAAAGCAGTTCTCCCTCCTGACTGTATCAAGGCAGATCAATCTCACTTCACAGAATGTAATGACACAGAAAGCCCTTCAGTCCACTGTTTCTGGTGTGTTAGCTGTTTAAAGGAGCTTTCCAATCAACATGAAAACATTGAAAATAGAAGCATGGGTAGGCCATTTGGCCCTTTCAGCCAGCTCCACCATTCAAACATGACCATGGCTGATCATCTAACTCAATAGCTTATTTCTGCTTTTCCCCCATTATCCTTTGATCCCTTTAGTCCCAAGTAATATATCCAAATCCTTCTTGAAATACTTTGGCTTTGACTATTTTCTGTGCTTGCAAATTCTACAGATTCACCAGTCTCTAGGTGAAGAGATTTCTCCTTATTTCAGTCAGAAATGGTTTACCCTGTATGCTTAAACCGTGACCCCTGTTTCTGGACTCCCCCTATCACCAAGAGCATTCTTCCTGTGTTTAACTTGTCTTAAAATTTTATAGGTTTCTATGCAATCTCCATCATTCCTCCAAACTCCAGCCAATATAATCCTGAATATATCCATTCTACCATCCAGGACTGAGTCTGCACTTTGTCTACAGCAAGAACATCCATCCTCAGTAAAACAGAGCAAAACTGCACACAACACTCCAGGTGCGGTCTCACCAAAAGTCCTGAATAATTGCGGCAAGATATCCCTGCTCCTGTACTCAGATTCATCTTGCTATGAAGGCCAATGTACCATTTGCCTTCTTTACCATGTGCTGTACCTGCATGCTTACCTTCAATGACTGCTATAGAAGGACACCCAGGTATAGAAGGACACCCAGGTCTTGTTGCACGTTTCCTTCTCTCAATTTGTAGCCATTAGTTTTCACTCCCCCTTTTCCATAACCCGTCCTCTACTAGTTTTAAAAGCTACCATTGCATCTGTTTTCAGCACCACTTTAAGCAGAGCACTTCACCTGCTGGAGAGGTCAAACACGCTACCGTTAAGCTGCTCAGGGTTTTATCCAGAATACATCAGGAACAAACATTTATTTGAAAACAGTCAAGTGTTGGAAGAGCTGAGAAAAGTGTCCACAATCTGAACGAACAGAGGACGACATACCCATGTAGAGCCTTCTCTCCAAACCAGTCTCCCCTGGACAGAGTTGTGGGAAGCACCGCTTCACCACTTTTTGACTCATCTTGTGTCACGTTTACCTGTGAGCAAAAGCCAAGTACATGTTATGAGGGAAGGAGCAATTATTGCATGAACAGAAGACAAGCAAGACCCCACTGAACTGGTTCAACCCAATAACATTACAAGAGACAGGTCTGAAAGTCAGCACAGACACTGAGTACAACAATTCTGTACAGACATGGGCATACCACATACAAAACTCCAAATATACTATATTAGATTCCAGACTGTAACTCACCCTTAAGTATCTGTTGTTCTCTACCTTAATATCGCAAACCCTTTGACTACCAAATATTTGCAGTGAGCGTCTCATGTGTCAGGTGGTATCTGCTGCGTGTCTCCCCAGCGTCAGCTGGCATCTGCTGTGCGCTTCCCCCCGTGTCAGCTGGTATCTCTGCACGTTTCCCCCCGTGACAGCTAGTATCTGCAGCGTGTTTCCCCCAGTGGGAGCTGGCACCTGCTGCCATAACAAGCATGAACACCACCACTGACACCACACTCACCTTCCCCTTGCTGATGATAAAGCAAGTGTCTCCACTGGCTCCTTGCCTGACAATGTAGTCGCCCTCTTTGTAATGGGTCTGTGAAGTAACAATATATATGTGACTGGGGTAATTCTGTCTACTGATTCCACGGGCAAATATACCAACTACAGTGATGCAGCGTAGGAACTATGGATTGAAATCAGCGAAAGGGAGATATAAACGCATCAGCTATAACTCACCTTTTCAGCTCATACAACACAATTTGTAGTATAAACATGGTATGGGTCCATTGGGTTGTAGAAGATTGAGGGGTGATCTGATTGAGATGTTTAAAAACGCTGAAAAATGTTACCAGGGTAAATGCAGAGAAAGAGAAAAAGGCCATGGCGTAAATGCACAGCAGGTCACACAGCTTCCACGCAACAGGCAGGTGAATGCTTCGGATGAGTCCTAAATGTTGACCTCTCTCTTAACATCCTGCATTAAATACAGTTTCGAAGAAAGAAGTCCCTGTTTGCCTCATGAAAGGGTTCACGACAAAATGAGATACTAAGTCACATGAGGGCTTGGGGGGACAAGCAACAAAGGTTCCAAGGAATGGTTTAGAGGAGAGCAGTTCAGGAAGCTGGAAGTTCAGGAAATCCTGGCAGGTGAAGGCACTGCAGCCAATGGAGGAGTGAGGGCATCAGTGGACCACTGCTTAGGGTAGGGGTGCAGAGATCTTGCAAGGCTTAGGGAAACAGGAGGCTATGGTGATCTGGAGGTGGTGGCAGAATCTACTACCTTGCAAGTGGCTCACTCACAATTCGTCTCACTTCAGACTTGCCATTTTTGTGTTAGATTTAAAAATATATGACAGGAAGAAAACCTGCCAGCAGCAGAAAATACCAGAATGCTCTTGCACCAGCATGTCTTAATGAAAGGTTTATTTTGTCAAGGCAGAGCGTGAGAAAGAGGTACCAAGCTGACGTGAATTTCAATTTAAGCTTTCAGAGCAATCACGGTCTGTGACCCGAAGCGTATGCACACACAGACCTTGGCAGCAGAGTGGAAATGCTGTACAGCATTATGCAGTGCGATACTCTTGTTTTGCACACAGAAGGTCATGCATAAACAACACACTAAATGGAAATATAAACTAACTGAGAAACAACAGAATCTAATCCCATATCAATGTCAAAATTGCATGCTTATCGGGGAGGTACAGGCATCCAGGGGGTTCCACTGATGTTATCCTCCAGTGGTACACTCCTCACCCGAGTTGATCCCCCCCCCCAATTTTGAACATGAACTGCAAATTTGGGTTTTCACCCATCAGCCACAAGGTGGAGGGATGCAGGCATCAGAAAATGTAAGGCACTGCTGGAAACACCCAGCAGGTCTGGTGGAATCAATGAAGAGAGAAGCAAAGTCAACACCGGGCCAATAACCTTTCATCAGCTGTCCACGGATGCTGCTCGGTCCCCTAAGATTCTCAAGCTTCTATATTCCTGCTTCACATTTCCAACATCTACCTACAAGAGTAAAATACTCCAATGTAGTCAGGTAAAAGGGATCAACCGTACCTCCTCGAGTACATCAGCAAATTTGCTTAGAACTTCCTCCTGAAGATTGCGAAAGGAGGGGACACTGTGGAGAGAAAGAGGTTTGTGAGGGAGTGGTTAAATGAGCATCAGCAGCAGCAACACGCCCCACAAACTCTCTCATCGCAAACATACATGGGTCTGTTTCGGAACTATAAAGGGGAAAGACTGGACACACCATTCACAATCCTACAATTCAACCGTGTAATCAAAATCGCACCTTTCAAAGCAAATCGTTATACGCAGAGCAAAAAGCTAATACCCAGTAACAGATCAATTCCACTCTTATCTATCTCAAGACTTTCCATTCTCCTCCTGTTAATACCTAATTCCATCACTTGAGGTCTGCCTCCTCCCTCCAACCAGTTTAACTTTAGCCAGGATCTTTGTCAAATAGCTGTGCGAATACTGGTAGGGGTGAAGGTGGAGAAAGATGCAGGATGGAAAGAACAGGAGAGCATAAAATAAAAAAAGCTGCAATTAATTTCTCACAGGTGAACAGAGAAAAGTTTGCAAAGAGAAAAAAGTGGAAAAACAAATAAACCTGACTAGTTGAATGGGTTGGTCTGTCTTGCTGGGCTGGAATTATTGAACGTACTAGGAACAGATCATCAGCAGTGACTGCTGATCTCACTGCATTGCACTGACGGGACTGGACCTGACTAGTAATGAATCGGTCAGAACCTCTCATGGACCGAAACACTGACAGCAAGTAAATACAGCTGCAGCTTCCTGTGCAGACTCACAAGGCAAACATTTGAGAGTCGGTTTCTGACGAGAGGTACAGATAACATTGAGCAGCTGGACAGCGCGTCAGTGATCCTGGCGAGGTTCTCCGCCTATAATAATAACCCCATTCCAAACTGAACTCCTCCAAAAGCCTGCTGCCTATATCCTAAACCACACTAAATCTTAGTCATCCAGTCTCGGAATGGCCCCCAAATGCCTTGATTTTAAGATTCTCACTTTTGTGTTCAAATCCTTCCATGGCCTTGCATCTTCTTGACTTTGTAGCTTTCCTGCCTTCCAATGCTCCAATATGGTCACAGCACGGGGGGCTGTCCGGCCCGTTCTATCTGAGCCTATTTCTGAAAGAGCTGCTCAGTGTGTCCTGCATCACTGCCTTTTCTCTGCAGCCTTAACAACTTCTTTCTCTTCCGATCACTATCCAATTCTCTGTTCAAAGTTACAAGGGAATCTGCTTCCACCATGCTCCCGGGCAGTGCAGTCCAGACTCTAACCACTCACTGTTAAAATATTATTCCTTCATTTGTCTCTGACTTACTGATCACTTCAATCAGCATCCTTCGGTTTATCTACGTTTTCCCAATTCTGGTCTCTTGAGTATCCTTGGCTTTAATTATTCCATCATTGCTGGCTGTACCCATAGCTGTCTCAAACCTAAGCTTTTGGAATTCCTTCCCTAAACCTCTCTGCCTTTCTCTGTTCCTCAATGCCCCTCTCTTTGATGAAGCTTTTGGTCTTCTGTCTTTGGGGAGTTCAACAATTTTTGTTTCATTGTACACTTGTGAAGCAGCTTGAGGAAGTTTACTATGTCAAACCACTTTGTAAATGCAAGCTGTTCGTGTTGGAACAACCAACAGTAATGAATTCGGTAGCACATGAAATAGACTCTTTGCTGTAGGACTATTCTCAGCATTTCCATTCTCCGGTTTGTACAACTGTGTGTGTCACTCCTCATCCCAGTGAATGTTGCTGTTACGCGCAAGCCATCAACATAGAAGAATGCATCCCAAGGCATCGGAAGTGAGCAAACTCTGATCTTTGACTCTGTTTAACGTTAACTTTAGAATAAAATGCAAATCTCTCAAGATTTATGTGGTGCAAGCAACATTGTGTCCCTGGGATAGTTGGCCCTCTGTGAGAAAGTCAGAACGTGAAGTTTGCACGGTGAAAAAGAGATGATGTTGAGACAGTCTGACCGATCTGAAATGGAAATTCAACTGTCAGGATGGATTATGAATCAGGAAGACAAATAGTCAAAAGCCTATTCTCTTGGGTAAAAAGCTCCTTTCATGTGGATCTTCTTTGTTCTGCCTGTAAGTCACTCATTAGCCCTTATAAATGCTAACCCTACCTTTTGTTCAAAGTTGAAGAATTTGAATGTTTCATTATGGTGATGCAAAAACATTAAAAAAAGTTGAACAGATAAACAATTGGATTCAAAGTGGAAAGATACAAATGAAACATTAACTCCTTAAATGTCAATTGAGAGTCTAATCCACTGACCAGAAGATATGAGGTCCTGCAGGCTCTGTGCATCTTTGTGTTAATTGATGTATAAGTTGCTTCTTTCTGAGCCTCCGTGTCTATGTTTGTTGCTTTATCCTCCCAAATCTTCCCCATCTGACACTGTAAATCTCAGCAGTTGTGAAGTGTGAATAATTGGACTGGAACTAGATTATCCATGCAAGTTAATGCAGAAAAAAAGGGGAACAAGGAGGTGGCAGCAAGACTATGGAACGAGGGCTTTTTCTTCAGATTCTATCAGCCTTTCCAACCTACAGTAGGCAACAAAAAAAACAGACAGCAGGCAAGGAAGCAGCAGAGCATAATAGGTTTTGAGGTAGGTGTGGATATAATGCGTGTGAATATCTCTGTTTCAAAATCATTCATTTTAGAGTGTGAATTTGATTTAGCGACATATGGGTTTTGGTCTTTGTCTGAAGGGGTTTCTTTTAAAAAGCAGTCCAAAAGAGATAGCTCTTGGAGGCTAATGGGAATTTGTTTTCATTGAGAGTGTCTGTATGGATGAATAAAATAAACAGTTTTTCATTTCAGAAGGTTCAAGAAAAATTTTGGTTTCCTTTTGATTAAGGGAAACACCCGTAACTTGGAAAAAGCTTTCGAGTTTCTGTTTATAGTTTGTGGAAGTCTTGGCTGAAGTTGGATATGTAAGACTGTTGCTCTTGTGAAAGAGAGATAGTTGAGAACTGTTAAGAAATAAGTTCAATGTAAGGAGTTTACTTTGAAAGTTCGAAAGCAGAAGTGTTTGGTTAAAAACCCTGAAGGGGTTATATGAAATGGAGAAAGACTAAAACTAGTTGTATGAAGAAATCAAGGAAGAATGTAAAAGACCAGTGATTGAAAGCACAGCTAAATCGAACCCTATGTGACAGCAAATGGAATTCTCTCTGACATTTCAGGGCTGGAAAGGTATGCTGTTAGGATTAAAGGGATTGTATTTTACTACGCGTTTGGAAGTCTTTAAACATGTGCTTTTTGTAAATAGTTTGGTTTATTCTACTTATCTTCAATTGTTTCCTTGGACAAGGCGATGAAGATTTTTCACAGTATTCTAGGTATGAACTAGTGCCTTGTATAGTTTTACTAAGACATCCCTATTTTACACTCCATTCCCTTTCAAATAAAGGCCAACCTTCATTTGCCTTCTCTAGTACCTGCTTAACTTGTATGCTAGCTTTTTGTGATTTCTGCACAGGAATTCCAAATCTCTCTGTGCTGTAGTTTTCAGCAATCTTACTCCATTTAAAATATATTCAGCTCCTCCTGTCAAACTCATATTTTGCCACATTATATTCTATCTGCCAAGCCTTTGCCTGTTCAATTGACCTATCTATATCTTTCTGCAGACTCTTTGCGTTATCCTCACCACTTGCCTTCCACCTACTTGTGTCATTCACAAACATGGCTATAGTACATTCAATTTGCTCATCCATACATATTATGAATAATTGTGGCCCCAGCTCTGATTCTTGTGGCACTCCACTAGTTAGCACACTGTCCTGACTTGTAGACATAGGCTGCTCCTCAGTGCTACTGGGTGAAAACCTTAAACTGCCTCCCTGACAGCTCTGTGGGTGGGTGTATCTACAACACGGGGACTGAATGGTTCGAGAAGCTTCTCAAAAGAACTGAAGGAAGGGGAACAAATGCCAGCCAAGCCAACATCACCGACATCCCGTAAATATAAAGATGATGGCTAGAGGGAGAGAGCGATGGGCAGCAGCAGACAGAAGAATCAAAGGGTATCAGGGGATAGAGTATCCATGGGGACCTGAGACACTGGGCCTGATGATTTTGCTTGGGCTGCAATTGGCAAAACGTGCCCGGAATGCATTGGACATGTCATGGGCTTTTCCAAGATGAAGTTATACCTAAGCCTCTCTTGAACACCATGCAGCCAAGTCTTAAGGTAAACCTTGATCCCTTCTCAGTAAATTCGTGTGATCAGACACAAGATGCATAAATCTTTGGCTAGCTTTTGATCATCTGTCTAAATCAGTTGTTTATGTGAGAATCCATAACTACAGGGCATAGGTTTAAGCTGAGAGGGGAAAGATTTAAAATGGACCTAGGGCAACGTTTTCAAGCAGAGGATGGTGCGTGTATGGAACAAGCTGCCAGAGGTGGTGGTGCAGGCTGGTACAATGACAACATTTAAAAGGCATCTGGATGGGTACATGAATAGGAAGAGTTTAGAGGCATATGGGCCAAATGCTGGCAAATGGGACTAGATTTATTTAGGGTATCTGTTTGACATGGACAAGTTGGACCAAAGGGTCTAATTTGATTTACTTATTTATTGTCACGTGTACCGAAGTACAGTGAAAAGCTTTGTTTACAAGCAGTACAGGCAGATCATAGTAAGCAAGGACATACAGATCATTGGGTGGAAAAAAAAACTGAGACAGAGGCATACAGGTTACATTTCACAGGGCGTGTGCTAGGCAAGATCAACATTAGCAAGATCACATTACTTGAAGCTAGTCAGTCCATTCATCAGTCTGATAATGGCCGGGAAGAAGCTGTTTCAGAATCTTCTGGGGCACGTGTTCAACCTTCTGTATCTGCTGCCTGACAGACGAGGTTGCAGGAGAGCATCACCATGGTATGATGGGTCTTTGATGATGTTGGCAGGCTCTCTGCAGCAATGTCTCTGTACTGTAAAATTCTATGACTCCATGTGGTTCAGTATCAAGTTTTGTTTGGAAACACTCCCATAAAATGCCTTGGGGACCTTTCACTAAGTCAAAGGGATTATGTAAATGTAAATCTTTGCTGTTTAAATTGAATATTGGTTGGATCTGACACTGAATTTAAACTGCAGGCTGCTCTGACATGTGGGAAGAAACTCCAGACCTTTAATAAGCAACTGAGTGTGGCTATAGGAGGAATAGGAGATGGAGTCACTAAGTGGAAACTCACCTTCTGAGAAGCTCCATATGCTCGGCATGTTTGATCAACCCTGTTCGCATCATAATCGTTTGGAAACATTGCCGATCGATGGCCCATAGCTTGATGTTAGTGAGGGCTGCACGAGAAAAAAAAAAATCATATGGCTATTTAGAAAACAGACTGATGTCAATCTGTAATTTCTCCTATATATGTCTGTTCTCTCTGTATGATGGGATGCCGCAAACACAGCTGTATTATCTCAGAAAATTATAGTCTCTTCAGGTAGACCCTACAACATTTTTTTTACACCCTGCATTTTGAGAAGGCTACCCGATTTGGAAACCTTGTTTGGTATGTCTGTCTGAGGCAAGCAGACCTTTTAAGGGTATACAGGTAATTAAACCAGACAGGAAGGGAATGCAATGAATTGATCTTCCACGATGAAATCTGCCCGCCAAGAATTCTAGCCAAAGTAAAGAGTGTCATGAACAATGAGGATTACAATATTATTGTTGGATGTGTTCAGGAAAAATAAAGCTATCTCTCAGGTGCAGGAAAAATCAGATTCTGCACTCATTTGGGCCCTTCTCTACAAGAACTTTAAACAGGAGCTGATGTAAAAATGAAGCCATGCCTTTGGGCTGGGAGGTGAATTCACCGACTGATTTTTCTAAATACACTAGAATACTTTTAACATAGTTTATTTAACGTTAGATTTATCTGGTAGAGTAACTTTATTTTTCTCAATTATTTTTTGTTTACTAACATGTAGCTTTTTAACAAATTAGCAATATATCTAAAATTAACTTCCGTTTTGAATATCCTGTCTGAAAAACAAAGTGAAAAATGAAGAAGTCAAATGGTTCATACTCATCCTCTCTATGTCAGTCCAACAATTAGCACTCACATAGCACCTTTGACACAGTAAAGCATCCCAATCTGCTTCTCAAAATTTAATGCCAAGCTATTTGAGGATGCCTTGGGGCAGATGGCCAAATGCTTCGTCAGGGCAGGGAGGTTGTGTGTTGAAGGAGCAAAGAGAGTGGCGGACAGGGTTAGGGCGGGGTTTTCAAATCTTCAAACCCAGGCAGCTGAAAGACCAGATGCAAAAGGTGAATTTACTATTAAGCGATAAAGTACAAAGTCTCGAATTTGTAGAGCTTAGAGATCTTGGAAGGGTTGTAGGGCTTCAGGGTGGCCCTGGAGGAAGTACGAAACTATGAAGTCAGACGGTCAAAACTAAGGAGTTTCCTGATCAGAAACTAATATTGATTCATTGAGCACCAAAGTAACTGGTTGAATGGTACATAGTCAGAGTTAGGAACATCCAACAGCATTGGGACTACCTTTTATTGATGCAGAATGGAAGATGGTCATAAATGCATTTGCCTAATGATCACAAAGATAAGGGTTTCAGCAGCAAATGAGCTGAGATTTGGGTAGAGGCAAGCAACACCAAGGCTGATCCGAAATGGTGAGAAAAATGGGAAAAGAAAACGTGCAAATACCTTCAGAATTTGATTAAAAGACAGTGCTACTGGAGGAGAAAAGTCAGCTTTGGCCAGGCACATACAGCTCATCATCTTGCTCTGAACTAGAGTGTCAAATAATCGGGGGCTCCGAATTTGGAGGGCTGTATTTCCAGGCCCTGCCTGATACGGAGATGTAACTTAGGAAATCTTTCGAGTTTGTTCTCAAAGTTTAACTCTAAATCCTGCCATGTTGTGCCCCCTTGCTCTCCAGAGGGTGCGGCAATACCAGTATTGTCACTATGGTCATGCAAGTCACCAATTTTTGTGTGACCTCAGGGCAAAGGCAGCACAAGCCTCTGTGGAGAGACTTAGTCAAATTCCAAACGAAACTAATGTGTATTTCTGCTGCTCCTCTGGATTTGGCTGCTTTCCACCCAGATGATCAAGAGCTGCAGGCTAACCGTAAGATCAAAGGTTTGAAACAATGTATGAATTTCCAATGCCCCTCAGCTTCAAACAGCAAGTAAAATCAGATATGTACAAATTCTGCTCAGAGTTACAACTGAGACAGACTCCCATGAAACCCGTTCAGGATGAATTATTGAAGGAGTCTCAAGATAACTCTTCACTTTCAGATGAAGACTGACCCATTATGTATTGTCAGCACCCACCTATTGACTTTTCTACTTTTCAATCTTTCCATTATTAAATTGTGCACGATCTGCAGTAAGATTTTTTGCTCAAGAGGAGTGGTTTCAAATGTCTGCATTCTTTCAGTCTTCAGTTAAACATGAGCAGATTCACATATTTTTGTACAAGTAAGTTTGCCAGCTATGATAGAGACAGCATCATAACAGAGGAGGGGGCCATTCAGCCTTGTTCTGCCACTTAATTAGATCACTGCTGATCTGCACCTTCATTCCATTTACCTGGGGTGGATTTACCTACCAATCATATCTTAGAACACAGAAACAGGTCGTTTGGTCCGCCTGTCCTGATCATCCATGAGGAAAGCAGCCAAGTCCAGAGGAGCAACAGGAATACCAATTAGTTTAATTTGGAATCTGATTAAGTCTCTCCACAGAGGCTTGTGTTGCCCCTGTCCTTCATCCATCATAGTCTAAGGCAGTTCTGAAACACTTACTCTGTAAACCATAATCCTTGTAATAACTTTTGCTTTTTTGACAATCACCTTAAATCTCTGCCCTCACCTCCTCAATCCTTCTGCCAATGGGAACTGTTTTTTCCCTATCTACTCTGTTCTGATCCCTCATGATTTTGAACACCTTGATCAAATCTCGTTTTGATCTTCTCTGAGCAAAACAGGCCCCCAGCTTCTCCAAGCTGATCACATAACTGAAGTCCTTCATTGCTGGAACCAATTTTTTTTGCTAAATTCTGTCTAATGTATTTGCATCCCATCCAAAAAGTGGTGGCCAGCGCTATACTCCAGTTGAGACAATCCAACGTTTCATAAAGGATCACTATAACTTCCTTGCTTTTGTTCTCTACTCATCTATTTACATCGCTTGGTATCACAAATGCCTTTTTTATCCACTTTCTCATCACCTTCGATGATTTGTGAAAATATACACGCATGCTCTTCTGTATCTGCAGCTCCTTTAGAATTGTTTCCTTTATTTGAGGTTGCCTTTCTTCAGTGAGATTCCCAAAATGTATCACTTCACATTCCTCTACAACAACTTTCATCTGCCACATGACTGCTCACTCCATTAATCTGTCTAAGCCCTTTTGGAGTCCATCACTTTCTTTCTTACAGTTCACAAAATCTCCAAGTTATGTTTCAAGCTGCAATATTTTCAACTCAATTACTGCACGCCCAAGTCTAAATCGTAAACTGCACCAAATGTCTTGATGTGAAGAACTTTACAAAGTCCTTTATCGAGGTTTGCAGGCACTGCCCTATCAAGCAGGTATCTTTCCCAGCAGTTTAGTGATTGCAAAGCTAAGCGTGTGACTTTAGTGATGACCTGTTTGACTGACCAAGACAACAAATTAAGTAATAATGTCAGCCAGTTTTAGCTGGGCGAGTCCCCAGTTCTCCTTGGCTCAGAAACAGACAGAATTATTCCTACACCACATGCACACTGCCTGCTTCAACGCTCTTTCCTGCTGACCTGATCTACAACAGAAACACAAAAAGAAGTAAGAACCTGCCAAACAGCAGTCAGGGCTTGAGGTTGGATATAGAATTGTCTATCATCTCCTTTTGCATCGACAGTTTCATTTCAAATCATTGAAAGTTAGGCTGGGAGCTCAATTAGTACCCTTTTCTTTTAATTCACACACAGGATGTGGCTGGACCAGCATTTATTGCCCAGAGGGCAAGTTAGAATCAACCAGATCTAGGGCCAAAGCAGGTAAGGATGGCTGTTTCCTTCCCTGAAGGACTTTAGTGAACCAGACGGGTTTTTCTGACAATCGACAATGGATTCACAGTCATTGTCAAACTCCAGATTGTTATTGAATTCACAATCCACCACCTACTGTGGTGGGATTCGAACCCATCTGTGCTCCTGGATTAAAAGTCTAGCGATAATACCACAAGGCCATCGCCTCCCTGCTAACCTTGGGTTTAGGAAAGAAAACAGCATATAGTACCAAAGCGAGCAAGTTATGATAAACGTGCATAAAACACTGCTCAGGTCTTGACTGGAGCACGTGTCCACCTTACATCAGGAAGGATGTGAAGGCATTGGAGATGGTGCAGAAAAGATTGATGAGAAAGGTTCCAAGAGCTGAAGAACCTCTGTTACGTGGACAGGCTGATGAACTTGGGACTACGCTACTCCTTGAAGGGGAGCTTTGATTGAGTTCTTGAAAGTCACAAAGAGTGTGGAGAGAGCAGAGAAAGAAACTGCTCCCACTGGTGGAAGGATCGAGAAGCAGAGGGGACCGATTTAAGGTGAGCAATAGTGAAGTAGATAAACATTTTCATGCAGCATGTAGCTAGGATCTGGTGCGTGCTGCCTGACAGTGTGGTTGAGATAGGTTCAACTGAGGGTTCAAGAGGAAGTTGGACAGTGATCTGAAAAGGAAAAAAAAATACAGGGATTTGGGGTAAAAGCAGGGGAGTGAAACTAGGTGAATCACTCCTTCAGAGGGTCAGTACAAACACGACAAGCTGAATGGCCTCCTTCTGTGCTGTAACATTCGACAATTCTACTGACTAACATTATGTTGCCTTGTACAAATTGACTGGACAAAAAAAAAATTCTCAGTCCCATCACATGCCAGCATCTGTTTACACAGTCTAATCAGTACATAAGCATTAAGGTTTCAGGGGGTTTTAGTTCATGTATTAAAGGAATCTCAGCATCCTAACAGCACTTCATGAGGGTCTAGCTCCATGGAGAATGAGTGTTGACAACAGGACTCTTGCTTAAAGAGTGTGCCATTTTAAACAGGGCTTTAATTTTCAGTTTTGGAGCAGGGATATCTCTCAGTCCTCTCAGCTGACAAAGGAATCAACCCAACAGGGCTCGAGGACGTGGATAATCTTTAGAAATGCTGATTAAATATCCGTATGTTAATGCTTCCTCTGAGAGAAGGGTCCTGAAAGGGGAAATGTCACAGCCCTTGTGACTGAATTCCAGTCCTGACTCTTGTTCGTTCAGTTCTCACTGACTCTGACTGTCACCTTGCTGGGAATGTTCGGATAAAAGATTGCTAAAGGCTGTTCAGTGCCAGGATGCTGGAGTCTCGTGCTGGAATCTCTGGCTTTATTGATGAGTGTGTAGCAGTTTTGCTCTCCGGTGGCAACAAAAGTACCACAGATGCTGAAAAGGTCAGTGGGTTTTTCAAAGCCTTTGTTAGCCGGTGAGTACTTAGCCCTGCACCTCTCCAGAGGGGCAATGTCTATCACATGCACTGCATCACAACTTGCCGGTACACTTCCAGCCCAAACATGCAATGATCAGCCCAATAAAAGATTCGTTTCCAAGGAAACCCACAATATCTATTTCTGGAGAGACCATTACGCAAGTTGAATCTCAGATAAAGTCACACCAGCTTAGAAAAAAAACTCAGTATCATTAAGGCCAGAGCAAGAGGCAAATTCAGTTACTTGACACATGCAATGAGGGGTAATTGGGTTAACAAAGATTTCACGTTCAGTACGAAAAATAGCAGACAGTGAATAGTATCTTTCATTGCTTCAATTCTTTCTGATGAGTGGCTCTCGGAGCAATGATCTGGCTCAGAGGAACACAACACAAAATTACCTTTTTTATTTTAATGCCCTGCACAAATGGCTAATCCTTTTCACTCTGTCAGCATGAAGGGAACAGTCAGCAGTGTGGCTCCTGCAATCATTGTTCTCAGGATTTGATTAAGGAAGAAAGGTAAAGTTGCCATAGTCTTACCAGGCTACAGGGCTGCTCTCTCACTAGAGAGATGAGCAGTGTTGAATGACCTGAGGGTTACCATGCCTCAGCTGAGGGGAGAGGTTCAGAAGGGCAGTCTTTCATGGAAACCTCAGCTGGTGGGGGAATTGAACCCACACTGATGGCATCATTCTGCATCGCAAACCGGCCATCCAGCCAACTGAGCTAACTGGCTCCCAATTCAACTACAGTGCACTTGGAAAGTCTCTCCATATTAACCCCATTCCCTGCATGAGCTGGAACTGCTTGATGTCCAGATTCAGCTCCATGTCCTTTCAGGAATTAAATTGAACAGCTTGGTCTACCTGTAACACAAGGCCCATGACTGTCCGGTCAACACTTACCTGCCTGAACAAGCCACACAGTTTAAACGTAATCAGAGCTCGGTAAAAAATACTGGTTTGTGCCCAAGACACCCACATCTTCTGAAAGGATAAAAATATTCTCGGGCATTGCCCAAAAGAATTCTTCCCAGTACTTACAGGCTGAAATCTAAAGAGAAGTATTGAAGAACCATCATTCTTTAAATGTAAAGCGGCTTTGGGTCAAGTTATGAGCCATCTTTTGAGATCGAGATCCGAGTCTGAGAATGTCGTGGGAAGTGACTGACTTTAGGTTTTTAGAAGATGACTCAATATTTAAATCCTAAGTTAACAAATGAGATTGCTTGCAACTCCAAGTTCAGGTGTGATAATGGAGTCCTGAAAAGGTAGTTGTTGATTGGTAGCATTGGTATGCTGGATTTGCCTACTCTTAAACTACAAACGCTAACCTGGAGTGACTCGCTGATTGCTTCAGTCTGCTGCACAATGGTCTCCATTTTCTCTATCGGTGACTATCCTCTACCTCTCATGATTTTTGTGTCACATAAAGTCAACATTATATGCACACCAACCCTCAGAAAGAAAGTTACCAACATTCTCACCATGCCTCCTACCTACCTTTGACTGTGGCAGTCCTGGTGCAGTTGTAGAGGATGGCCAACTCTCCGAACACTTTCCCCGGCGCCATTGTGCACAACTTCACATTTTCTTTCGTCACCTCCACCTTTCCCTCTGAGGAGACAAATACAGAAGTCATTCACCCACCAGAGGACTCACATGCCAGACAGTTGCAGATAGCGAACTTCCAGTAGCTGAGAAAAATGACACTTGTATGTTGCAATGCAGGGGAAATATACTCCCAACTTGGAAACTCAATGCAAACTCGATAGATGTCTGGTTCGCGTCCTCACAGGAGTCCACCTGAGTTGAGTATAGGAGTTGGGATATCATGTGGCAGCTGTACAAGACATTGGTGAAGCTACTTTTGGAATACAATTCTGGTTGCCCTGCAATGGGAAGGATGCCGTTAAACTAGAAAGGGTACAGAAAAAATTTATATGGATGATGAAGGGTTTGAGTTAGAAGGAGAGTTTGGATAGGCTGGGACTTTTTTTCCCTGGAGCGTTGGAGCCTGAGTGGTGACCTTATAGAGATTTATAAAATCACAAGGGGCATAGATATGGTGAACAGCCAAGATCTTTTCCCCAGGGTAGGGTAGGAGAGTCCAAAATTAGACAGCAAAGGTTTAAGGTGAGAGGGGAAAGATTTAAAAGGGACCTGAGGAGCAACCTTTTCCCACAGAGAGTGCTGCGTGTATGGAACGAGCTGCCAGAGGAAGTGTTGGAGGCAGGTACAATTACAACATTTAAAAGACATTTGCGCAGGTACATGAATTGGAAAGGTTGAGAGGGATATGGACCAAATGCAGGCAACTGGGACTAGTTCAGTTTAGGATACCTGGTCAGCATGGAGGAGTTAAACTGAAGGGTCTGTTTCCATGCTGTATGACTCCATACGTACAGAGACTCACACCATCTCCAATCTTTCCACAAAATCAACTTGCTCAGATCAAAAGCCAAGTGTGTTATAGTTTCCTATTTTCCTTCCATGGTCCACTAAGCCAAACTCTCAGGTTCCTCCATGCCCTAGACCTGAACATAATTCTTTCTTGAGTTTCTCAACTCATTTTCTCTCCCAGCTCAACTAGTCTGAGACAGTCATCTCATTCTTGCTCCTCTCTTAACTACTGACAATCCCACTCTCCTACCCAACTAAGGAACCGCAAGATACAACAAAAGGATCAAGAACAAGAGGAACAAATTTGTGACTTGGCAAAAGAAGCAAATGCGAAGTGATAGAAAACTTCTTCACACGCCAAGTGGTCAGATCTGGAATACACTTCGATGAAGTGTGGTGGAGAGGCAGGTTCAATTGAGACACTCAAGAGGATTATTTATATAGAATTAACATGCAAGGGTATTGGGGAAAAGGTAGGGCAAGGCAATAAGCCATGATGCTCATTTGACACAGTTGGTACAGACACAATGGGCCAAATTGCCTCTTTAAACACTTACCACTTCTGCGATTAGTAAAAGCTAACTACTGCAGATATTGGAAATCTGAAATACAAGCGCAATATGCTGCAGATACTCAGCAGGTTTGCTCGCATCTGTGGTGAGAGAAACAGAGTTAACATTTCGAGCTTAATGTGACTCGACTTCAGAACCTCCCCCATCTCAGTCCGTTGTCAGGCTGTCAGGTCCCCAGCATAGGTGAGGCGGTGTGAGCAAGTGTGGGTGTTTGTATATGAACAAGCAGTTTAGTAGTGAGTGGTTTCAGGTCCTCAGGGTGGACAAAAGGAGAGGGTTCAGATCTGGGGAAGGAAAGTGTGTGAAGGGGCAGAGCATTGATCTAGGGGAGGTGAAGAGAGTTGGCATTTTGGGAATGTGTGATCTAAGCTGGGAAGTCAGTTTAATAGATATTCAGCAGTTACACTGGGTTTGTAACAGTCTAACATTTCCTGAATAACTATTTACTGACTGCAGTGGGACTCTTCAATGTTACCAATCTAAGTGGATTTGATTTTTGGTGGGTTCCAGGTGTAGGGCAATTGCCCGGCAGAATTTTTAATTTCCCAGGCGATTCCGTAATGTCCTTTAGGGAAGGAAACTGCCATCCTTATCTGGTATGGCCTACATGTGACCCCAGAACCACAGCAATGTGGTTGACTCTTAACTGCCCTCTGGGGCATTAGAAATGGGCAATAAATGCTGCCTGGCCAGCGACGACCTCATCCTGAGAATGAAGAAAGGGAAAAAAAAAGGAGCCTGCTACATTAGGGATTCTGCAGGGTTCTCCATGTCAACTTCCGACTACACTGCAGAAGTGACTATCTGGCTGTTGGAAAATCCAGGTCATAAACTCATGCAAATCTCTGCTGCTCACACCCCAGCTTACAGAGAAACCCATTCACCTTTCACCCCTGTGCTCACTGACCTGTATGAACCCCACAATACTCAGAGATATCTGAACTCTTCTCTGTCCAGCCTCTTGGAGCATCCCCTATAATAATTGCTCACGGAGGTGGCCAGGCTTTCTGTCACCAATGCCCCAAGCTCTGAAACTTTCCTCCCAACGCTGCTCCACCTCACTTCCCTCTTTTAAGATGAGAATAACTTACTGGTCATTCTTCACAGGATGACCACATTTTTGGCTAGGCTAGCATTTAACACCTATACATAATTGCCCAGAGGGCAGTTTAGGAGTCAACCACATTGCTGTGGGTCTGAAGTCACGATGAAGACCAGACCAGATAAGGATGGCAGTTTCCTTCCCTAAAGGATATTAGTGAACGAGATGGGATTTTCCGACAATCAACAATGGATTCATGGTCATCATCAGGCAACAAAGTAGTCAAGATTACTATTGAATTTAAACTCCACTATCTGCTGTGGTGAGATTTGAACCCGTGTCCCCAGGACACTGCTTGGATCTCTGGATTAATGGTCTAATGTAACACCATCACACCGTTACCTCCCCTGATATCTGACTTGACATTTTTTTTAGGCTCAGCGTCGTACTTTGCAAAGCTACTGCAAAGTTGCTTGGGTTCTTAAAGATGCTGGATAAGTAATTGTTGCGGTGAGCAATCAAACACATTCACAATAGCATCAATAGAAAGATACGTCTCCTTCTTCTGTGGCACCATGCAGCATTAAGGAGAGTGAAACAAAGCTGGCAGACCATCAGATGTGCCTGCACAAAGACTGGAGGAGAGACAGGCTGTCACCAGCAGCTGCAACCTGAAATAAGTCTGACGCCTGTTGGCACCTGTCCTCATCACAATCCGAGATGGAGAGAGAGCGAGCTCCTAAATGCAGTCAGCACAACCTGTACAGACAGCCTTTTCCCTGCAGGAGACAGCTGACTCAGAACAACACTGCCATCTCCAAGGTGCCCGAACCAACTGGCACAGTTCTGCGTGCAATGAGAGGACAGGGAAATTCCTGCCTTCCTCGAATCATATCAGTGTGGGGTGGGGTGGGGTTGATTACTGCACTGCAGTAACATTGAATACTCCTGATTCTGGGGTACTACAGTCCTCAACATGGCGACCTTCCCAGCCTTCTCCAGTAGCCACCATTCCGGGAGTCACAGTCACAAGGAACATTTTAAAATCTGGAATCTGTCAAGTCACAGCTCATCAAAATGACACAAATGAGTCCAGGAAAGGCTAATGCAATGCTCACCTCTATGTCAAAAAGTCTAGAACACAAAGGAGTAGAAATCATACTTCAGCTGTACAGAGCCCTGGCTGGAGAAATGTGTACAGATCTAGGCACCACACCTTGGGAAGGATATACTGGACTGGGAGGGAGTTCAGCATAGATTTAACTGCGGAGCTGAGGAAACAACAAGCACACTAGGGCTATTCTTCTTTACATCGAGCAGGTGAAAGAGTGATGTGGCTGATTTTATTGAAGATATTAACTTGAAAAGATAGAGAGAAACTACTTCTGTTGGTTGTGGAGTGCAGAATGCCTTTCAGGGTTCAAATTAGGAAACACACTCACACAACTTCCTTCTGCAGGCAGCAATTGATGCTCGATCAAATCTTAGTTTGAAATGATTGTATGTGAGGGACTAGGCAAGGTGGATAGGCTGCAGGTCAGCCACATCCAACTGAATGCTCAAAGAGGCTCAGGGGACGAACAGCTTTTCCTATAAAAAGAAATCAAGGATTGGACTGGTACAAACCCTCGTGATGAGAAAGTAGGAAGGTCTGCAGACAACAGAGGTGGAAAAATCAAAGAAAGACAGACAATACAGATCAGAATTAAGGAAAATGTTCAAGAAACGCTTGCTCTGAAGTTCAAGGGGAGAAGAGCTGAAACTCCAGAAGATAAATCTGACTGTATATTGCCATATAGTCATAGAATTGTACAGCATGGAAACAGACCCTTCAGCCCAACCTGCCCATATGACAGAAGCTGATCAAGTCCCATTTGACCCATATCCCTCCAAACCCTTCCTATTCATATATCCATCCAAATGCCTTTTAAACGTTGCAATTGTACCAGCCTCCATCACTTCCTCTGGCAGCTCATTCCACATTCTCCAGCTCCCTGAGAACTCAAACATCCACCGATCTCTGTCTTGAATATACTCAATGACTGAGCGTCCAACACTCTCTGGCATAGAAAATTCACAAGATTCATAGGCCACTGAATTAAGAAATTTCTCATCATCTCAATCCTAAATGCTGATCCACATATTCCCAGACTCTGACCACATGTTCCAGACTCCCCCATCAGCGAAATCTTCTTGCAGTTTCCATCCAATTTTTCAAAATTTTCTTTGAACAATCTGTCCATTGAAGTTCATGCTACGTGTAGGTGTCGATATTGAAAAACAGAGCTACAGGGCATCTGTTTGCAAAGCTACAAGGTGCAGCGAAAGAGAGAGAGGGAGCAGAAGACCGATTCATCTCATTTTAGTCTGATTGGGTACTGCCTATTAAACTGGCGAAGAGACAGGCTTTGCTCACAAATGTACTGGCCCGTGCTGTAATGACAATCTAATTGAATTTAAAATAGATCGAATTCCAGCTCATCAGGGAGTAGCTGATTCTCTTTCATACAGATCCATTACCCTTTTTGTGTTTCACTGGCGCCTAATCCTATGTCTTGTTTTGATTGCTGATGGGTGCTATATGGAACAAAGTCAGAGAGATAAAGGGAGAAAACACAAAGAAAGATAAAGACACAAATGGGGGAGTGACAGAGAGAGGGACAGAGACAGAGACACAGAGAGACAGAGAGAGGGAGAAAGCGGAATGGATAGACAGAGGGAGAACAGAAACAGAGACAGAAAGGGGGAGAAGAGAGAGAGAGAGAGAGAGACAAAGACGGAGGGACAAAGAGGGAGGGAGGAGAGAAAAATGGGGCGTGGGAAGGAGAAAAAGCCAGAGAGTGGAGCAAGAGACTGACAGGGGGTGCGGGTTAAAGAGAGAGACAGAGAAAGGGGAAGAGAAGGAAAGAAAGTCGGAGAGATGGCAAGAAAGGCAGAGGCAAAGAGTCAGAGATTGCAATACTTGAGAAGAAAACAAATCAACACAAAGTCAGGCAAGTTACTAATTTCAATGTCATGCAACAGAGATGTTAAAAGACCAACTGGCTTTCTGTTGGTGATGGCACACGGGTACCAACCTCAGCCTCCATGATAATATTCGGTGTGAGAATAAAAGAAAAGATATGGTCTCATCGCTAAGCATGATGCCCTCATGTAGTTATGAGTCCTGGTTTGATTTTTGATCACTCCTAGCTGGTGGAGATTGGGTGATGGTAGAGAGGGAAAACAGGACCCTCTGCGGGAAGGACACCAGAAGACAAGAATTTAAGAAGCTCCACTGTGAAACGCATGTTCTGAAAATGACAAAAGCTACCACATTTCAGTAAGCTGTGCTTCACCACAATAGGTATGGGCAGCCCAGGTCATTATTGCAACTTCCAGCACAGGACCACAGCATGCAGTGTTGCATTATACCCTGCTGTTGACAAATCAGAGATCACATAAACACACACACCCCTACGTGATAATCTGTTATCTAAACCCCGTCATTAGATTACGACTTTGTAAATGCTTCCATTCCCGGAACTGAATGCACGTGGAATTTGAAAGGATGGAAGTGTTCACAATTCACATTATAAACAGTGTTTGTTGAGGTCTGAACCCACCCAGGGGGATTATTGTCTGAATGTCTTCTATTCTTATAGTTTTAAGGACTGAAAAAAATTTGCAATTACGTAGCACCTCTCAGGATCTTAAGATGTCCCGAAGCACATTTGAGTTAATGAAGTACTTGTGAAGTGTAGTTACTGTGGTAATGTTGTAAATGAAGCAACCAATTTGTACGAAGAAAACTCCTACTAACAGAAGTGATATAATAACTTGATAATATGTGTTAAACCATCTGCCTTTATCGAGATTGTGTGCGTGCGTGTTTCAGGGTTTTCGAAGCATTATAGTCCATGCTGTATAAACTAGAAAACATTCCTTTTACTGATAAAGTTAAGTGGATTCCAATAATATAGTTCTATTCCTGAAAGAAAAAGTCTTTCTGGTGGGCTTGCTTTTATCCTGGATAGTGGTCAGTCAAACAAATTGGGTTCTGGTGCTCCTGCTGGGATTTTATGCATTTATACATTGTGTGACCAACTGTGATGCAGTGGGACACGATTATCAGTGCACAGTTCCCAGTTGAGTCATGGCATACCCAAGAGGGCAGAATAGTGCTTTGCTAAAAGCCTGATCAAAAGGTCAACATCCTAAACCATGCAGTGCACCTTCAGCTTTGATGAATGTGCCCAGGTCCTGGAGTGAGGTCGAACCCACCACCTTCGGACTCATGGTGAAGCATGCTTCCAAATGAGCCCTCAATTAAACTCTCTTTTGAGTCTCCTCAAGACTCTTCAATGCTCTAGTTTAGGCTGAGAGCCCTGGAAAGGAAACGCACTGCGTCTGACATCCATTTCAATTTGAACTAGACATTGTACAATTCTTTCCCCTTGAGCTGCAATTAACTGTCGGTGACAAAGACAAATACCAAACAAAAGCTGGAGTAAATTCGTGAAAGTGCTGAGTGAGATGATACCGCTGACTTGGACTCTACATTCATTTATCTTTCTTTTCTGAGGAAAGATCACACAACACTGCTGAAGATACATTGCAAACCAACATTTGCACATACGTCCTTCACTCGAGACAATTCTTTCTGTATCCTTCCCCTCCACTCCATGCCCACTCTTTCCCCTTAAACTCCCTCCTCTCCCTGCTCCATTCTTCCTATCCCTTACCCCCCAGCAGCAGACATCATGTTCACATAATGAGTTGAATGGGCAGACTGTAAACCTCCTAAAGGGTTGCCTCTTTTCCTACAATGCATCTAGTTATCCAAGTAAATCCTCAAGCTGGTCCAAATGAATAAACTTCTTTCCTTCTAACAAAAATATTCATGATTCCATCCAGGCTACAGTAGATATCTAACAGAAGCACAAGCTAAACAGACATCTTTCTCATATGGAAAGGTAACAGGCAACACCAGTGTGTTCAGTCCCCAGTTCAATCAAACCGGTTTTCTTTTAGTTTCAGGCCATGTAGGAAAAGATGAGGCCGTTCAGCCCCTCCAGCCTTTTCTGTCATGCTGCTGCATTATGGCTGATGAGCATTTCAATTCCATTCAACTGCCTTGGCTCCATGTGCATCAATATGCTTGCGTATGTTGAAACAAATCCTGATCTTGACAGGTTCAATTACTCATAAGTATCAACACCTTGACAATGTGAAGGGGGCAAACAGGGAAGAAATGTGGTACATCTATATTGGCGTCACACTTTTAATGAACTACTTCCTGATTTACAAACAATACTTCCACCGACTTGGCTCATTGATTAAACTGCTCAGAAGTCTGGAGATAACTATTTGGATTAGATAAAACATAACCAGCCCACTGATTCATTCCAGCTGAGAGAAAAACATTATAATTACCCACATTATGCAATGCAGGTCCCTTGCAAGGCCGTAAGACAAAGTGTACGTTTGGACAAACTAAACAATCACATTGCCACCGCCTCCCTGTACAGTCCATGATTACTGGAGTGTCTTGTCTTGTAGCTGAATTGCATATATTGTGTCAAAACTATCTACTCACTTGCTCACAGTGCTGACCAACAAATGTGCAAGGACCAACTGTTATCCGTGCCAAAACGCTTTACTCTGGCCTGCTCCTGCTTATTCCATGCCTCTCTTTGATAGCTTCTGTTCCCTAGCCTACAACTTGGTTACAGCACTTGCAATTCATTGTATAGGACAGGTATTTGAAAGGAGAGATGTCGACAGTAGCACAATTGGACTCTCCGCTAGCTTGAGTTTGCACAGAAACTGCATAAATAATGCATCTCTCCTGTGTGCAAGGAGAAGACCTATTTATTTTTACTCTGTTTCTATTCTAAAAGAATACTCCCAGGGAGCAAGGTGACTTTGTGAAATTCCAGATAGAGCAAAGGGTTTAGCATACTTGCACCATATATATGCAAAGCAAATACAACGACATCAACCTTGTTACATTTAACGTCAACTAAATGTCTAGAAATGGTTCATTTTCCTGCAAGGAAAAGGTTAGAGATATCAGCTCTCTGTCTGCCTACTAGAAGTCTACTTTCCTCAACATTACTATGGCATCTTGACTCAGGAACAGGTCAGCATTTCCTTTGGTGGTTGGTTTCACTCTAAACTGAGGAGTACACACAAAAATAGGACAGGAGAAAAAGCACTCCACTGAAAACAACACCCGGAACCTGCAGCTGTCTGTTTCCATCGCATTAAATGATAAGTCACTCGACAAGTATGGTGAAACGAATGTTCATTTCAATTCTTGTTAGCCCTTACTGTGAACATCCATGCTCACTGGGGTGCAGTTCCACAGACAGCAGCCAACTTCTGTCCCCTCGCTAATGGTCACTGAGTGTTAGCCTCAACCAATAATCAAGATGCTTGACCTTCTTATGTCCACACATCATATCAGCAATTCCTGCGGATCTTCGAAAGGGTGGACAACTCTCTGTGCCAGATTACCATCCAGATGTCAATGTCCCTTGATGTCGATGCGTGCCAGCATATGACAGCAGCTATATGGGAATGTTGCCTACCATCCAAGCTTGAGCATATGTCGCTGTTACGTCGTCACTGTTGGGTCAAAATCCAGAACTCTCCAGAATCCCAGAACTCTCTTCCTAATAGCATCAACAATATAGCTCATGATAGCACTGGTGCTCATGGTGCACTGGTGCTCATGGTGCACTGGTGCTCATGGTGCACTGGTAGCTCATGGTGCACTGGTGCTCATGGTGCACTGATAGCTCATGGATTGAGGTAGTACTAGAAGACAGCTCTCTTTTCTATGACAAGTGAGTGCTCATTTTTCTTGCAAAGTTCATACCCGAGTTAGCATCAACTATGGCTCAGTGGGTAGCATTCTCTGAGTCACAACATTCTGGGTTTGAGGCCCATTTCAGGACAAAAATCGAGGCTGACACTTCAATGCAGTGCTAAAGTGTGCTGTGCCGTTGGAAGTGCGGTCTTTTGTATCAGGCATTAAACCAAGCCCCAGCTGTCTCTTGGTATAATGCAGACAATCTAACAGCACTATTCAAAGAACAGTAGGGGCACTCTCCCCATTGTCCCTCAATCCAACCACCAAAAACAGATTATCTGGCGATTACCACATTGATGGGAAACTTGCTGTGCATAAATTGACCTTCATGTTTCTTACATTGCAACAGTGACAATGCTTCAAAACTACATCATTGGCTGTAAAGCTGGTGAAAGATGGGATGTAAATGCCAGCCAGTCTCTCTTTTCCTTTTCATGCCCAGGACTGAATGTAAAAGAAAAACACATTCTCTCTGATGCAGACATGATGGGCTGAATGGTCTCCTTCTGCAACGTGATATGCTTGCGATTCTGTGATTCAAGACTTTCATATTGTCGGACGACCCTGAGGAACTCAACCCCCGTGTGTAATGTCCTTCCTAAGTCCCCATTAACTTTATATATTAGGAGCTCAGATACTGAAATGACCCACAGCATGTGAATGCAATGCACGCATGTAAACACTGGTTAGTATGTTTGCAGTAAGAGATCTCTGACATTTACAGGTCATGCCAATTCTGGTCAATACCCTCATGCATTTTGCACAGCACATACAGTCTGTATTGAACCAGACTGGGGTCCCTAAACTGCTTTGAATGGGGTTGGTTAAGTGTTGTATGCTACAGTCACCTCAGTTATAACAGCAGATAATCAACTGAAGTTGGATTATTCTGTAATTCTCATCAAGCATTCTGTTACGGAATAAAAACCCCTACAGGAAAAGTGTTCTGACTGTGGCTGACACGAGAAGTTAAAAAATGCTTAGATTAAAGGAAGAAGGTGGTTTTGTTACCAAAAGGGTAATAAGTCTGATGACTGGGAGGATTTACAAATGGTGGCCAAGACATTCATAGAGCAAGGGAAAATAGAACGAGGGTCGACTAGCTAGACATTATACAAATCTGACTGTAAAGGAAGAGATTAGCGATGGAAAAAGTCAGGTCTTCTGGGACACAGGCAGGAAGAATTATAATAGGGACAAAGAAACAGGAGACGTTAAACAAATAATTGGTATCTGCCTTCAGGAGACACAGAAAAGAATCCTGGACATTGTGGGGAACCAAGGGTCTAAAGAAAATGAGGAACTTAAGGATATTATCAGTAAAGAAATTAATGGGACCAAAAGACAACAAATCTGGATACGACAGCTTGTGTTGTAGTGTTTTAAAAACAAGGCTATGCACATGGATTCTGGAGCATTCACTGTGATTGGGAGGGCGCAAGCGTAACCATTTTATTCAAGAAAGGAGAGAGAAAGCAAAGGCCAGCTGGCCGACAGCAATGATAGCACAGATGCTAAAATGTACGAAGGAGCATGATAACAGATCACTGAGAAAATCTAAATATGACTAGGTACAGCAAAGACAGTCCTACGAGAGGGAAATTACAGTTGACGAATCTATTAGAGTTTGAGATTATAACTAGGGTAATGTAGTTTCATTGATTTTGAATGGACATTCAATAAGGTGGCACACCAGATGTTATTCGACAAAATTAGAGCTCAAGGGATTGGGGTTAACGTATTGGCACAGATTGAGGATTGGGCAATGGACGTAAGCAGAGAGGTGTTTTTTGGACTGGAGTCCTACGACCGGCGGTGTGCCACAAGGATTGGTGCTGGGTCCATACCTTTTCGTCATTTATATAAATGATCTGGAATGAACTCAGTCAACTGGCCACAACTTTCAAACTTTGCATTCCTACCTTCCATAACGTACACCAGCGAGCCCACATCTCCCTCCTCAATAACGTAGCTGTCCTGACTGTACTCCACCGGGTACATGCAATCCACAATCTCCTGAATCTGAGACATCTCTAAGTTCTTCATGAAGTCATTCTCCAAGATGGCATCCTTGATCAGCTCCTTTGACCTGTTACACAGAACCACAGAACAACATTAGGAATGGTCAATGTGGAATTAACAGTACATGCATTTTTATCTGCTTTACATCCAGTCACCTGATGGGCTCGGGACACGAGTCTCTGCCAAATTATATCTGTGATTGCAAATGGTCTCTTTGGAGACCTCTTGAATGAGGCCTGAAAACTTGCCGCGTGACACACCTTCTCTCGATTGGTCCTCCTACACTTGCACCATATCCCATAACAGTATGGAAATCTTACAGTTAAGATCAAGAATTACTCTAGTCCTACTCACCACTTCCCACTCAGGACCATTTATTCTCTCCCAGGACTTCCAAGACTCAAACATGATTTCATGGTTTCCTCATCCTAAGAACTAAGTCCTCTCAAACTTAAAGCTTCATACTGTTGCATTATATCTCATCACCAGTAGTTTTGTCTAGAAAAAACATCTGCATGACATCACCACTGTATCATAGCAGATGACCACAGGGTACAAGCATCATATTCGCCGTCTTGATTGTGATCACTTGAAGCACGCAGCTCACTGTAACTGAGATGGGGAAGGTCTGGGGAAGAGTCGAGTACAGGTTAAAATAGCTGAGAGGAAAGGGAAAATTCAACTCAATCTAACTTCAGGTACCAACAGCAGAAATGGGAAAAGGCTGGTTCAACCCAGATATGTAACAGTTGACCAGACTACGTTTGATGTGTAATCAAAATCGATTAGCATTTCAGGAAATCATGATATTGAAAATCTCTGTAACCTCCTCCAGCCCTCAGAAAACTCAGTACCTTCAATTCTCATCTCTTGTCAATTCTCGTTTATCTCACCTGTGACAGCTGTGCTGCTATTGACTTGACCCCAAGCTCTGGAATTACCGTGGAATACTTTCTAGCATCTCCAACATTCCCCTACTTTAAGAGATTGTTTAAAGTCCACCTCTTCTTGAGCGATTAGTCATCTGTACTTTTGTCTGGGACTGACTACATTTCTATGAAAAAGCATGGACGTTTTTCCTGTAACATGTGTCATATAAATGCTAATTGTTGCTCCCAGTTTCTATTTAAAAGTCTGGGAAAGTGTTAAATTGGACTTTTCCAAAATAAAAATCAGTGAAGGGCGAGAAAACAATAGAATGGTCACAGTAGAGATGACCATTCAGCCCATTACTTCTATACCAATTATTCAGCTAGTCCCACTTCCCCAATTCTCCCCACACCCCGACAAACTTTGCTCTTCTAATAATTACCTATTTCTCTTGTGAAAGACACAATCAAAACTGTCTTAACCACAATCTCTGGGTGCTCATTCTAGATCCTAACCACTCTGCATGAAGGAGGTTCTCTTCCCATCACCACTGGTTCACTTACCATATTGAACTGGACATGGGCATCATTAACTGGGCCAGCATTTATCACTGTTCCTTAACTGCCTCTTCAGAAGGTGTTGGTGAACTGCCTTCCTGAACCGGCACAGTCCATTTGGTGTTTGTGCACCAACAGTGGTTAGGAAGAGAAGTCCAGGATTTTGACCCTGCGGTACTGAAGGAACACTGATATAATTCCAAGTAAGGATGCTGTATGGCTTGCACGCAAACTTGCACGGGGTGGTGTTCCCATATACCTGCTACCCTTGTCCTTCTAGATGGCAGGGTTTGCGCAGTTGCAATGTGCTGCCTTCAAGGCTTTGGTGAGTTGTTGCAGTGCATATTGTAGATGGTACCCACTGCAGCTACTGTGTGGCGGTCGTGTAGCAAGTGAATCAAGCAGGTTGCAAGTCATTTTGTCCTGGATGGCATCACCTTCTTGAAGGCTTTGGAGCTGCATTCATCCAGACAAGTGGGGATCTCTCTCTCATTCCTGACTCATGCCTTGTCGATGGTGGACAGAGATAGAAGGAACTGCAGATGCTGGAGAATCTGAGATAACAAGGTGCAGAGCTGGATGAACACAGCAGGCCAAGCAGCATCATAGGAGCAGGAAAGCTTGACGTTTCGGGCCTTTCCTCTGAGGAAGGGTCTAGGCCCAAAACGTCAAGCTTTCCTGCTCCTACGATGCTGCTTGGCCTGCTGTGTTCATCCAGCTCTGCACGATTGTGGGCAGCCTTTGGAGGAGGCGGGAACTGAGATCCTCGTTGCAGGATTCGTAAGAACTAGGAGCAGGAGTAGGCCATCCAGCCATTCCTAGCCTCTCGTCTGCTCCTGCACCCCCAGTACATTGCTAGTCCAGTTCAGTTTCTTCCTAAGCTGAAATCCCAGAATACTCCAGAAGTGGCTGAACAGAGCTGCCCTACCTCGACAAAAGCAAAGTATTTTGGGTACTGGTATTTTGGAAATCTGAAATGAAAGATAAAGCACTGGAAATTCTTACAGGATCAGCAGCAAGAGAAATAATTAATATTTCAGGTCAATGAGATTTCATCCAAGCTGGATAAAGTGAGGGATGTAGCAGATTTTAAACTAGAACAGAAGTAGGGTAAGCAGGAGGAGGAAAGAATAAAAGATGTGATAGGGTGGAAGCCGGAAGAGATTAACTGCCAAAAGATTGGGGGGAGAAAAAATGGAACCAGGCAGCAAACGAAGACGAGACTGAGACAATTAAAGATACCCTTAGATATTTGTCAGTTCTGAAGAAAGGTCATTGAGCTGTAACACTGACTCTGTTTCTCTTGTTAGGATCGACCAAACCATTCTCTGGTCCCACCAAAGATTAACCCTTCCTGTTCTCTCGCACAAGCTTAAATTGCTGTTCCTTGGATTTATAGAGATTTCAACTGAAACCTTCCCTTCCCTTTCCCATTGACTCCCAATTCACTGACATGTTAAATAATTCAAACAGGTTTTATTCTTCCCAAGTAATCCTTAAGGACAGAATTCCAAGTGGATCAAGCTGCTCCCAATCCAATCGCAGCAAAGTGAACTCCGAAGCAGCCCATTTCCGCCACAAGCAAAATGTTCAGATAGTACCTGATGTCAGATGATACCTTTCCACCCAGGTCTGGCAGGGTGCGGAAAAAAACAGGCTGGATAGAGCCAATACTGAGCGAAAATGGACAACAGTTCATCACTCCGCAATACAAGTTCCATGTATTGCTTATCACTCTCTTATATGCTCTCTGAGAAGTCTTCCACTGCAGGCTATGCCTAATGAAACTAAAATCCATTCTTTATAAACAGGATTAAGTTTTCACTACTACAACAACTTTGGACATTTTACTACCTTACATGTAGTTTATTACATACAGATGTCACTGCTATTAGCATCCTAAATATAGAGGACAGACAACTAAAAATTAATTTCTGGAAGCACTGGTGACTTTCGACAATTTATCCTTGAAATAAAAATCAGCAAAAGCAATTAAAATGTGTAGCTACAATGGAACTCATACAGAATTTTAGCGACACCTATCATGGCAGAAATGCCCTCTTTATCAGGAAATATTACCTAGCCAGAATTAAATGTCAATCCGAGGCGTTCAAGTCCATGATTGTGTCTCTTTTCTAAAATGAGTACACCTTCGAGACAATAGGAACTGCAGATGCTGGAGAATCCGAGGTAACAAGGTGTGGAGCTGGATGAACACAGCAGGCCAAGCAGCATCATAGGAGCAGGAAAGCTTGACGTTTCGGGCCTTTCCTCTGAGGAAGGGTCTAGGCCCGAAACGTCAAGCTTTCCTGCTACTATGCTGCTGCTCGGCCTGCTGTGTTCATCCAGCTCCCCACCTTCGAGACAGACGTTGTCGGAATGGGCTCCCTCGGTCATGCAGCCTCCAGTTTCAATGAAAGAATGGACATTCCAATCAAGACTGTCTTCAGCCTAATTTCACCTGGATTTCCCGAAAAACCCTGGTCTTGATTAGGGAATCTCAGCAGCATTGACGGCCCAGCAATAGATCTGAGGCAATGTCCTTTGTGAAGCCTGCGGTGGGACCTACAAAATTTCCCTGCATCTGAAAAGCTGCCTCTGTTACACAGCCCTGGTCCCTTTAGAATCCTCATTCTCAATATCTCCTAAGTGCTCTCAGGCATTGATCAGCTGCAGAAATTCATTTTCTTCAATCAAATGATCCTATCTTGTTTTTCTTGCACCTGACACAAACACCTTTTGGTACAATTTGAATGGATCTCCAAATCCAAATAATTCTACAGTCGAATGTCTTTCGCCTTGTCTCAGAAGCAGCTAAATTCTCAATTTAATTATCACATTTTCTCAATGCAGTTATACTTTTCAAACAGTTGCAGATGCAGTGTTTCTGTTACATTTTATGGTCCTTGTAAGTGCCCTACTACTTGTTCCGGCAGTAACTGTAATCTTACAGCAAAACAAAGTTCATTTTGCACAGGATCAGAAACAACTCTGGCAAATGTATTCACAGTATGCATAATTATTCTACAGAAAAAAATCAAAGCTAACAGCTTCTGGGTTTTTCAGGATGGGTACATTGACTGCTGGAGACAGTGCTGCAACTGACGTGTGCAGAATCAAAGCAACTCAAATACATCTGTCTTTCACTTCTCTTTAAATAAAAATAACCCACTGTGAGGCACTAATGACTTGACACAAAGGTATGGGCAGCATCGTGATGCTCTCCCTCGTGATGATAGAGTGGCTGCATGCAGGTTGACGACACCAAAAATGATCAAGCTGTGGCATTGAGCAGAGGAGTGAAATGAGGCCTGGGAGAATCCTTTCTGGGAAAGAAATCGATGGAATAGTAGTTATCATATGGAACACCATCTGAGAACAAATCAGCAATGCAGACAAGGGCGCATCGATGCTTTTACTACAGAAATATCGCAAACCAAAGAGAGACGAACCTTCGATCGGAATTACAGTCGGCTGCTGCAGGGTCCCTCAGCCTCCGTGCATCTTTTGCAATGGCAAGATCACCAGGATTTGGTACCCTCGCTGGACTCGTAGTATGATGAGGCTAAGTCTGATGTTCTCTGTTCAAGTTTAAGAATGCGCACTTTGGTGGTGGGGGGTGGGGGGTGGTGGGAGGTGTCATGGTGATACAAGCTCCAGCATATCAGGACAGATGGGGGGAGCAAACAGCAAAAACCTATAACTTATTCCCATATTGGTTGCTTGAAGTTCATTTCTTCAACCGTATTTTAGATACTTTTAATTCCACGCATTAAAGGCTGCATGAGCATGTGTCCACGTGCAGGGTGAGGTGGTTACCCCTAAGTAAAGAGCAAAATGAGAGCCACAGGACGGCTGCTCCCTTTGTGCCACGCCGGAACAGTTATTTAACAACCTACTGTATATTAGATTAGCCCAAGATGCTTGGCAGGGGGGTTACATCCAGCTGCTTGGTCAAAGAGGTTGATTTTAAGGAATATGTTAATAGACAAAACAGCAAAAATGGCTTAGGGAGGGATTTCCAGAATTTATGGATTTGGCCAGCTGATGATATGGCCTTCAAGGAATGGTCAAAATGGGATGCTGAAGCTGTTAGAATTGCAGGAACACGGGTCTTGGAAGGCTGAATTTGGTATGAATTAGGACATAGGTAGCAGAATGTTAGATGGTCTAAAGTTGATAAACAGGTAAAACATAGGATGTCAGCCTCGCCAGGACTGTATCAAATTCTCAAGATTCTGGAAAGGGTTTCAGCTGCAGATGAGCTGAAGTAGGGTCAGAGGTGACATTTTGGAGATGGACATTGATTGTTTAAGGGATTTTCGTGAAACGTGTTCCAAACTCATCTCAGGGCCAACCATAACACCACAACTGAGAAAAGTCTGGTTCAGTCTCAGATGGTTGCCAGGGAAATGGATGGAATCAGTGGCTACTCAACATAGTTTGTGATGGAAATGGAATATAATTGAGCTTTGGTCTTTCCATTATCTAGTTGAAAGAAATATGTGGTACTATGAGACTGATGGGAAGTTTGAAAATCTGGAGACAACGGAGGAGTCCAGATTGAAGGTGGTGAGATAGAAACATAGAAAATAGGAACTGGAGTAGGTCATTTGACTCTTTGAGCCTGTGCCACCATTCAATATGATCATGGCTAATCATTCAAACTTGTTCTGCTTTCTCCCCATACTCTTTGATCCCCTTAGCCCCAAGAAACATCTAACTCTTTCTTGAAACCTTTCCATGTTTTGGCCTTAACCACTTTCCATGACAAATAATTCCACAGGCTCATCACTCTCCGATTGAAAACAGGTGCTGTTTTAGCAAATATATGAAGATTGACTCTTTGGTTTAGGATGGCGTCTAACATAGGCAGCATGCTGATGAGAAATGGGAGGGGTCCAAAGTTTAGATCCTTTGCGGAATTTTGAGGTGATGTTGTGGTAAGGGAAATTGAAATTTTGCAGCTGATTTTCTGGCTTTGACTGTGTAGATAAGCGCATAACCAAGGAAGTACAATCCTACCCACCAGAAAATTGCAGAGAGGTTTTTTTAAAGCAGGATGGTATGGTTAACAGAGTCAAAGGCTGCACAGATATCAAGAAGGATTAGGAGTCTAGCTTTGTTAATTATTTTGATGCACATATTTCTTTTTGAAAGGAAGACACCAACAGAGCATCTCTGCAGCAAATAACACATATGGATGTCCACCAGGTCAGCCACGTTTATGAAGAAAATCTCCATTAGTAGACTGATCTGATAAATCCGGATTGATTGTACGCACACGAGATAGTCATTTCACTAATGAAGTTCAGCCTCTATACAAGTATACTCATGTCTGACACGTTATTTTTGGAACACTTATGCTAGCTTTTTAAATAAAATTGGGGAAATAAAAACAACATATTTTGAAGTGGTTTCATTTTTGAAAAAAAAATTCAGTTAATATCACGTCTTTTCCACAGAACTTTTTTTTAAAAAGCTATTCTTCTTGATAATTCTCCAAGAAAGCATTAAAATTCATTTCAAAAGGAAGATGTCTCTTAAAATCAATTGTTGATCTCAATCATTTATCCATGGATTAATTCGATAGAGTAACTTTACACAAGGGAAATTCTTAATGCTCTGCCCTAAAGTGTTCATGAGATTAAATTAAATGAATAAAAAGTTAAAAGAAATTAACAGATTTTTGTTGGGCAAGGGTTCTTAAGGTTATGGGATCGAGGCATGTAGATGAAGGTAAAATTAGCCACCGAATGATCTCACTGAATGACCAAACTGACTGAAGTTTCTCCCTATTCACATTTTCCTGCAGATTTATGCAGGTTTTATATCTGCCCCAGATTGGATGGGCTGAAAGGCTTACTTCCGTTCCTATGTCTAATGTTTTCCCAGCACTGCCAGGGCTAGATACACAGTAAAGCTTTCTTTACCAACTACAAAAGCAGAAATTGCTGATAACGCTCAGCAGGTCTGGCAGCAGCTGTGGAAAGAAATCAGAGTTCATGTCTCGGATTCAGTGACCCTTCCTCAGAACTGGTGGTAGCTAGGAAAATGTCAGTTCATGTGCAGAAGGTAGGTTGGGAGGATGAGCAAGGAGTAAACAACAGGTAGGGATAAAGTCCAGAGACAGAAGAACAGTTGAACCACAAAGGAGTGGATAACAATCTGGCTCAGAGGATGAATAGCTGTTAATGGGGGTTGTTAGTGACCAACAATGGGTTATGTGTAATAGCAGACTATGTGATAACAAGGCCTGACGTATGGGGTTGGGGTAAGGACATGGGAGAGGTCAAGCCCCAAAGTTGTTGAACTCGATAATAATCCAGAAGGTTGCAGCGTCCCCAAGCAGAAAATGAGGTGTGTTCTTCCAGCTTGTTCTGAGCTTTCGGTTTTTATTTAGTAAAGCTCTCTTTACACTGTCCATCAAACGTGGAATTTCTTCTCTCAGGGGAGAGTAAATCTTTGGAATTGTTTACCACAGACAGCTGTCGAGGCCGGGTCATTAAATTATATTTGTGGCTGAGATAGGTTTCTATTCAGTAAGAAAATCAAAGATTATGGGGCAAAAGTCAGGAAAGTGGAGTTCAGGACTATCACATCAGCCATGATCTAATTGAATGAATTAGTAGGCTTGTAGGGCTGAATGGCTTATGTCTGCACCTCCATCCCCATCAGCCCCTTGCGTGCTGTTGTTTCAGTGTTAGATGGGCAACATCTGAATGGGTGGGTGCAGTTCAGGAGGTCACCACATTACCTGCTCAGAGCTGTTGTCAGCTCGAAGTCTGAGTGGTTGCACATTCCTACAGCAATTTATAAAGACAAGTAATCCTCATTCAACTGGATGATGAAATTTCTCAAGTGTTGCTGGGTGCTACAGCTACCTGTTTCACCACATGTCCAGTACTGATCGCAAGGTCTTCTTAAAAAAATAAATGTGAAAAAGGAATATTGAAGAAGCTTTCAGCAGGAGGCAATGGAAGAATGAAAGAAATGCTCTTGTTTGTACCTATCAGCAACTCGCCACGCCTCTTTAGCAGCACCTTCCAAACATACAGCCTCTACCCCTCCAGGGGCAATAGACGAAAGGGAACACCACCCCTGCAAGATCCCTTCCAAGTGGAGCATCATCCTCAACAGACCATCTGTTTTATTTAAATAAATAAAAACACATCAGGCCTCTGTTGGCTCTTTCAAAAAGTTGTTCAAGTAGCCCCACTCCCCTACTCTTTCCTCATAGCCCTGCAAGATTCGTTTTTCTTCAAATAAACAATGAATCTGTTTGAATCTACTTCACCTGCGCCTTCAAGCTGTGCACTCTATGTCAAACTCTGTCAAAAAAGGGATTTTCGTCTACTTGTCGGATCTAATGCTAATTATCTTAAATGTGGAAAGTTTCCTTCCCTCAAAACTGATTAATTTTAATTATCTATTAAGTCACTTCTCAATCACTTCTGCACAACAGAGAACAATTCTGACTCTGCTTCTCCACTTCACACAACCTAAATCCCAGTTACTGTTCTGGCAATTCCTCTGCACATTCTTCAAAGCCTTACACCCTTATCCTGCAAACTTTCCCCTGTCCAGAAATGCAACCACTTCATTCTTGACACTGTCAATACAATTTTCTTAAAGTTCTTGCTCGTCATCCTGTCTGCTGCAGTTTCAGCCCCACCTCAAGTTAAATGACCCAGTCTCCTGGCAGACAGAGGCAAACATTTCTCTGGGATGGAGTGAACAATGGACTTGGCAGGCTCTACCCAATGACAGTAAACTGTCAAAGTAGTGGCTCTGAAAAGGTACCTTTAGAACAGACTGGAGGAATTGGTTACAGGAAGGGTGTGGAGATGAGGGGAGGCATGCATCATGCACCTCCAACAACAATGCTCCGGGCTGTTCCCTATGCTTCCTCATCCACCATCATGCACAACACCCACCACCCCCCCACTCCCCACGGCTCCTCCGCTAGCTTTGTTCTGTGGATAGGCTGCTGAATTTCTATGCACTCCCCTCCCCAAACCAAATCCCCACCTCCGAACGAACCAGATAACTATCAGCGACAGCAATGTGCCATCTCCATGTAAATGCAAATTAATCAAAAAAACTGCAGGAAACAGCCTATTTGTGAAAGCCTCTCCAATCCAAACTGTGTCTCCTCTGAATGCCATTAGACAATCAGGATAAGGTAAACGCAGCTAAGTTATGATGATGACACATTTTACAATGCTGGTGCAGCATTCAAAAACCACAAGCAACAAAGCTGCCAAGTGCCAGGTGTCATTGTCCTTTCGCAGCCAGGCCCCAGTCCAGTGGAAAATGATAGCAACTCATCAGTAGCTGGAAGTATTAGGGTGGGACCACTTCAGCATGCAGCATTTCCTCACTCATCCCCACACACAGACACAGTGTCCCACATGTGGAACGTCCACGACCAAACAGGATGGCAATACTTGTTCTGGTACCTTTCTGCGCTTAAGTTTGAAGGCGGCTTTGGCCGAGGGTCGGGGTATTTTTTTCTTGGTGGTCGGGAGGAGGAGGGGTGGGGTTGAGGAGATGGAATGGGCATGGTAACTTACCGTGCGCTCTTGGAATAACAAGGCAGGGTGACGTGGCTGATGTCCTGGATGTCCAAAGCGGTGGGCTCTGCCGAAATAGCCTGCCTCTTGGTCCTCTGCTGCTCCTGGAGTTGGCTGCTGCTGGACTCGCTCTGGCTGGGGGTTTGAGCGGCCGGCCGCAGGACCGAGCGGTATTTGTCCAGTTCGGTTTGCAGCTTCTGGATCAGCTCGTCCTTCTGGTCCAGCTCCAGCTCCAGCTCGTCGATCAGGGCGTCTCTCTGCCTCAGCTCCTCGATCTTCTCCTGGAGGGCGTACTGCAGGTCCCGCAGAGTCCCCATCTCTCCCGGCACGGGGTGGGTAATTGACAAAATCTCGCCCCCCGCCTCCTCCAGGGCCAAGAGCAACTCCGTCTTCCTACTTCCCGCCAGCCAGGCACAGCTGAGGAACCAGAATATTGAGCATTCTCGCTCCTCTCCCCTCTCTCTGAGCAGCTCTGGCTCTTCAGGTAACTGCTCGTAACTACATTCCCGGAGTGTCCTCGCCAACCTGCCGTGGGGAGCCGACAACTTCCAGTATGTGTAAAGAAAAACCTTCTGGCGAACCGAACAACCTTTAGATCGCCCACCCCAAAACTAGCTCAAACCCCTGGGTTAAAAACGCCCGTGCCGAGTCCAGCCAACTCTTGGGCACTTCCCATCAGCTACTTAATTCCCCTCCCAGCGGAGAGCTCAATCACCGTACAGACTTGGGGAAAGACGATTAATCAAAACACAGGAAAACAACGGTTGGTGGGGGGTGGGGGTGATGGGTTATAGGAGGTTGCAAGATGTTAACAGGAGGCTTCCAGATGAAGACTGGCACCGCTGCGTTTTTGGAGGCTCGCTTTCCCCAAGGAGCATTAGAGGAGGGGGGAGAAAAAACCGAAGCCAGGGGCGTTGAAGAGGGGAAGCGGGAGGCGTGGTGTGGTTGCTGCTAAGCGCGCACACACACACCGCAGTAGAGACTTCACAAGCTGGGACGTCGGCGCCGATGTAGATTCAGCACTGGATCAGTGGACAGCGCCACTCAGGGCCAGGGCGGCTGCTGACCCGCCCTTCAAACCCTTGCCCTTCTCACATGCCATCGTCAGAATCATCCGTATTTGGCTAGGGAAGACCACAGGCGGGGTGCCCTCCTTCGGCACTATCCCGATCAATTTGAGAATCATTTTGTGAGCGGTCAGATCTTGTATCCCCCTGCCCCCGTCTCAGTCTGGATTCTGCGTGCGTGAGCAGTTTTATCGTCCTTACTCTCACTTCCCTTGTACAAGTCTCAGGAACACCGGCGCGGGTCTCACCTCAACGCATTCCAATCAGCCCCCGGTGCGGGCGTGACCCAGAGACCTCACGGTTTCAAATGCTTCGAGTCTTGACTGAACGCAGCGCACCAAGAATTAAGAGATAACTCGCAACCGGCCACTATACAAATACAAGCCTCTGTTGAAACAATCCAGGAAGGCTAGCAGCTCAAGCCTTTCTAACCTAGCTAACACTAAAACTTCTGCACAGTCCCAGACAAACCCTGAGGTTCACCAGAAACGAACTAGGTCAACCAAATAATGCTGCAGCTACGGAAGCACGCCAGAGGCTGGAAATTCAGTAGCAAGTCACTAGCTTCATGACCCTTCAAAGCCTGTTCACCATCAACAAGGCACAAGCCGGGAGTGTAATGGACCACACCCCTTCTGCTTGGATGACTTCAGCGTCAACGACATTCAATAACGTTGACACCATTCAGGACACAGCAGTCCACTTCACTGGCACCACACCCACAAACATTCACTCTCTCCACCACCAACACACAAAGGCAGTATGTACCTTCCACAAGATACACGGCAGAAACTCGACGCCACCTTCGAAGTCCATAACCAAGGAGGACAAGGGCAGCACATACATGGGGACACCTTTTGCAAGTTCCCTTCCAAGCCACTCATCATCCTGACTTGGAAATATATTGCCATTCCTTCAGTGTCACGGGGTCAAAATTCCATTTTAACAACACACTAGTAACCTACTTCATATTTTAGAAATCTTCTGAAAATTGAATTGCATCTAGAAATCATTGGAATTCCCAATCTGGAACAATGATGGCGTTCAATAAGTTATCCACACCTAGCAGCAAATGGCAGACACATTTAATCTAGCCTCATGTTGACAGAGCAGGCTGATCAAATGGACATATTATACACTGGTAAATAGCTGGTTGGGAGACACATGGTAACTAAGGGATCCACAAGGCACCAAAACATACGGCTTTATTGATCAGTGAACATCCAAACTCCTTAAAGCTGGACATTGGGAAGGTGGTAGTACACTGGTAATATTAACGGACTAGGAATTTGGAGCCCTTGCCTCATGTTCTTGGGAGATGAGTCTGAATCCAACTCAAGCAGATGGCGCAACTTGAATTCAATAAAAATCTTCAAGAAAAAGCTAGCCTCATGGTGGCCACGAAGATTGTCCTAAAATCCCACCTATTTCAAAGTCCTTGGACGAAGGAATTCCGTCATCATTATCTGGTCTGGTCTGGTCTACATGTAACTCCACATTCACAGCAACGTGACTGACTCTTAACCGTCCTCTGCCAATCAGGGTGGAGTGATAAATGGGGTAAGCACTAGTGATGCCCACATCCCTTGAATGAATAAATAAATTTTTCTCTCTGGCCTAATGTTCAGAATCAATTGTCTATTTTTCTATTCACCATGTTACTCAATCAATTCATTATTTACTTCCCAAGGGAATAGACATGGGGATCCAGAGGTTCAGGACTTTTAAGAGGTTTCAATTTCTGAATCTTTTATCTTGTAATTAGAAAGCCCACAAATACTAACAATCAGAAATCTGAAGAATACACTTTAGGATGTGTCGTTTTTATAACGCAAAGGTGAGGTCCATGATGCCCTAAAGATCTCAACCAAAATATCTGCCTATTTTCTTAAGATACTGACTAACCCAGTGTAGTTCCAGCAGTTTAGTTCATCAGTTATTCAGACATGTTAATAGAAGGTGTTGGCAGGAATTAATGCAGATTGATCAGCAAACTGACGATACTGGAACTAGCATTACAAAACCATGCCCTTCAAGACAAAAACGGAGCATCATTCAACTCACACAGCATGCTTAAATAACACCTTTAATGTAATAAGACCTCAAGATCCCTCAGAGAAGCTCTATAAAGCAACATTTGACCAAGTCACAAAACGAGGTATGAGGTCAGGTGACCAAAAGCTTGGTCAACTGTCGGTTTGAAGGTGCACCTCAGAGGTGGAAAGAAACAGTTTAGGGAGGTCATTGCAAAGCTTAGGAACATACTGGCATGCCCACCAAAGATGAAGTGGTTAACATCAAGGATGACCATAGTTACAGGAGTTCAAAGATGTCAGGTGGTTATGAGGCTGGTGGAAACCAGAAGATACGGAGGGATTCGAAAACAAAACCTGAAAACTGTTAGAAGTGAGGTGCTGCAGAATTGAGATCCAATGAAGTTCATGTTTAATGGATGAACTGATGCAGCACAAGTAAGGACACAAGCACCAGAACTTTGGTTGACATTAAATCCCCAGCGTGTACAACTTGTGAATGCTTTGGAGTGGAGCTAGAGGTTAAAAAAGTGGGAATGAAGGTTTTAGCAGCAGACTCATTGATAGAGGATTATGTAAAGGAGGTAAAGTTTTTTATTCAATCATGAGGCATGGGCGTCACTGGCTGGCCAACATTTATTGCCTGTTTCTACTTGCTCTTGAGAAGAGTGTGTGTGATTGGTTTATGCCCACACTTTGGCAGGATTACAGATTCTGGGAGTGGAATACAAGGTAGGACAATGATCATGGAATTCAGCCTGCCTCAGATTAAAATTTGGCTGATTTACGTCATCAGATCACCAAGATTTGCATCTTGTCTCGTTCCTGTTTGTTTGCCCACAGTGGTTCTTGTCCCTTTGCTGTCACTCAGTAATACACTCCCTAAACAGGAGGTTGCACTCACTTGTGTTTGTTATGGGGTGGCAGATGGAAGAGAATTCCAGACTCCCCCTCCACTTCTTTTTAAAAACTTGAGGGAATACAAGACAAGCTTTCGCCACCTATCCCCAGAGTTTAAGCAATTTTTTTGCTTATATTATTCTGGTGAATCTGCACCGTTTTTATACCCCAACCCAGCCCAAAATATCCTCCTTGGGAAACTGAGGACAGTGCTTGAGATTTTTATAACAGTAATATCACTTACACTTTTTTTTTTTGAGTCCTCCAAAATAAAAGTCATTATTTCATTTTTCATACTTGTCCACTCGTTCCTACTGATCTGTACATTTACAGCTACTATTAACCACTTATCCATGATGCATAGCATCCTTAAGTCATGCATCCAGCTTTACTGAGATTGTCACACTCAAACCACTCCCACATTGGAGAGGAGTAAATCGATGTACAGCACCAGCTAGAGGCCTATTTAATACCTGCAGGTCACAAGGGCTAGATTCAATGAAGCTGGATATGGGATAAATTAAGCATCTGCTCAGATGAGTGGAGACAGATTACATCACTTCCGGCAACACTGCTCAGATTCATTAAATAGTTTGTGATGCCCCCTTTGCTTGAGCTTGGGTGATTCAGTACCTGAAGAAAACAGCATGTGCTGAGATCCAAGACAGAATGGTGGGAGGATAAGTCCAAGCTTTCTCAGTTGCAATGTCTCAGAGACAGTAGGAACTGCAGTTGCTGGAGAATCCGAGATAACACGGTGTAGAGCTGGATGAACACAGCAGGCCAAGCAGCATCAGAGGAGCAGGAAGGCTGACGTTTCGGGCCTAGAAAATATTTTCTGAAGAAGGGTCTAGGCCCAAAACGTCAGCCTTCCTGCTCGGCCTGCTGTGTTCATCCAGCTCTACACCGTGTTATCTCAGTTACAATGTCTTTGGGTTAAATCAGAATACGATGTGGAACAGGTTGGACAAACTGTACAAGGAGATTGGCCTAGAGTTGCTACCTCCTGTTGGAGGGGTCATGTGTGAGTGGATGCCACTTACATGGCGAAGAGGATCAAAGGGGATCCATCTGCTCACACATTGTTCCGAATCTGGCTCAACAGCAGGAATCAAAGGTAACAGTTAACTGGTGTTGCGTGACTGGAAAGCTCTCTCTAATGGGGGTCCACAGGATTCAGTGCTTGGCTGCCTTGCTTTTCATCGTGCATATCAATGCTTTTGACTTAAATGGAAGGAACACAATCAAGAAATTTGTTTTATGATACAAAAATTGGTTGTGTGATTGATAGCAAGGAAGAAAGTGATAGACTGCAGGAAGCTATCGATATATTGGTCAGGGGGACAGAAAAGTGGCAAATGGAGTTCAATCCAGAGAACTGTGGTGCAATCTATTTGAAAAGGACAATAAAAAGACAAGTGGATCCAAAACAGGCTATCGGATAGAGGGAAGCATAAAGAGGAGGAACCTTGTTGCACGGCAACCATAGATCCAGAAGGTAGCAGTCCAAGTAGATTAGGTGCTTATAGCAGATAATGGAATACTTCCCTTTCTTAGGCAGGGCGTAGAGTGAGAGCACAGAGCTCACATGAGAACTGCATTTAATTTTAGTTAGACCGCAATTAGAGGAACTGCCTAGAATTCTGGCCACGCCATCACAGGAAGGATGTGATCACATTCAAGAACATCTCTACCTTATTTTACAAGGATGTTGCCACAGGTGAAAAAGTTTAGTTGCGAAGAATGGCTGGATACACTGGGGCTTGTATTGTTCAGAATGGAGAAACATATGATGACAAAAGATCGTGAGGATATGGATGGTAAGCACCTAGTTCCCTTTGCAGAGAGATCAGTAACTGGGGGCTAACATTCAAGCCAATTGCTAAGAGGATTGGAGGGTAGAACAATCTAGAGACACACACACACACACACTCACACACACACACACACACACACAGAGCAATGGAAGTCTAGAACTCACTGCCTGAAAGGTGGTAGAGGAAGCAGCTTTCATCCTATTTTGAAAATGCTTGGATATGCATGTGAAAGTCTGAAAGTCGATTCGGTTGGCTAACCCTTTTATGGCTGCCACAGGCATGATGGGTCAAATGGTGTCCTTCTGGGCAGTAAGCTTTTATGATTCCATGGCTGACAACAACAGAAAAGCACCGACTGCTCAAGTTTCAATGCACCCAGTGGATTCGATGGGAGATAGGAATGCCAAAGGGTCACAGGGTATTCAGTGTTCCTGCACTGCTGCAATAGTCTTCATCAAAATGTTTCAAACAAAAAATTATGACAACAGTACTGACACAAAGATACAAACGAACACCCTTTTATTTTAGTAATTTGAGAGTTTCAGCAGCGTTGGAGTATGTGCGTAACCCAGAATGCAACAATTTAGTTTTCAGTCCTGCAGTCATGCCGTGAGCTAAATTCAAACTCTCAAGATTTGTTGCAGTCCCAGCAGTGCATCAGCCTTCATGCAACAGGCTCTGAACTCTATCAAGCATCCCACATAAATACAGAGATACCAATGAAGCATTTATTCGCAAGAAGGAAGTGCATACCCTGTCAACCGCCAATCAATGTCCTTTGCTCATTAACTGAGCACTGTGCTCAAGGATCATCCACTATCACAATGTTTCCATAGCAATCACTTGTTGCTAAGGCTTATGTAACTTGTCATCATGTGTCAATGAGCAATTAGCTGAGAAATCGTAGAAAGGAACTGTTTATGCATTAAATGGATTTCAAGGCGTATCTGAAAATTTACAGTTAGCTGAAACTAAATTTCTCATTGAGGAATAACAGTCCTCACAGTTGCTAAAACCATGGACTAACAACATACAGGGTGGCAGATTCAATCATTGGGGTGCGACGAGTTAGTTGATCACAACACAGTCAGAATTGATATAATTGGCACCACCCCCTGGAAAGGAATCATCATTATATACTGAAAATGGTGCACAGCAAGAGCAGGCTCAATTGTCAGCAAATGATCCACCAGTGTCCAGTAGAAAAACTGAATGGTGGAAGTGGGGGCTGCGCATTCGTGAGAACCAACTGAAAATTTGGGAATCATTGTTACAGTTTGGATACTCGGTAAAAATCAGACACACAGCATTGTTCAAACTAACAAAATCCACACAATGTCAAACATGGTAACAAAATCACCTCAACATCTCAGCTCCTCACATGAGGTGTAAACTGTTTCGATGAATGGTCCCGATACAAAAATCAATTTATCTCGTCTCCTTCGGGGTGAAAAACACCAGTCATATACTTCCAGGATTTAGACAAATTCACTTCATCTTCTCTACTGTTTCCCTCAAAAACCTTCTCTAAATTCTCTGATCATAATTCCAGATGTGCTCTCCTAACTTTTCTCCAATGGTCTGATGAACGTTGGAAGAAATGTCAAGAACCCTCAAATGAATTGAGCCAGGCAAACCAAAATGCTGCCATAGTTTGGGGTTCACTCCAAGTTGCGTTCTTTATTTGATTGCTATTCCATGGCTCCTGCTGGAAGTTCCACCTCTGAGGACACCAGGGCTGAAATATTGGAGTGTCCCAACAGCTACAGCACAGGGAGCGATCTCCACACTTACGCATCTAGCATTGGACACCATATCAAGCCAAACAAATGAACCAAAGTCAAGACTGGACAGCATGTTTTTCTTTTAACCCAACACTAACCCTGGAATTAGGGAAGTGAGTTCAAAGTTGTGGCTGTGTGCTTCACTGGGTGGCCAGGGAGTGTGTTCAGGCACTGTCAACAAACTTCACTTGGTTGCTTTTCCCTTCTTATTATGTGGCATCTTTCATGAACTCAGCATACAATGAATTACTTTTGGAACTACAGTCACTGTGCAGAAAGGAAGCAAATAAATGCAAATAGTTTTTTACTGGCTCCAGGAACTCTCAATGGCAAGAGCCAAGTACGTCCCCACAGATGCACAGCTTTCTCCTCGTATCTGCGTCTTACCTGTGATAACTGCTCTTTGGCCTTGTGCAACAGACTGACCGAGGACACAGGCTGGCTGTTGATGAGTACAGACCTAGCTTGGAAGAGGTGAAAAGATGTGAAGATCTTGGGTGCTTTTATGTGCAGAAAACTGGTTTTTAGGGGTTGCATGCACTGGCTAAGGGAATGGAGAGGTTGAGCTGCTAGATTTTTAATCCTGGGAATGCACAGTCCCGAAAACCTCTTGGCAACTCTCAGGAACTTGACTCAAGATTCCACACACATTGCCCTACCATCCAAAGACAGCCACACGTGTAATGCTACATCTAAAATTCCGTTAAAATGGTTGTTTCAAGCGAGTGATAATGCCTCTTTACAGTTATCCGACAACAACTTGAGTTTGTAAAGCACCTTTTATCAGAGATCCCAAATGCTTCGTAAGACTCAACAGAATTTGAGCTACAACAATTCAGAATTTGATTTTTTTTCAAAAATTGAGGGAAATTAAAACGCAGTCTCAGTAAAAGTGATTGTTAAGCTGCCAGACTAAGTAACAAAGCCATTGCTTCACCAAGTTCCCACACAGCAGGAGGTCTGCCTGGCCTGAGAGACCACAGTCAAAACACATTGTTGACTCTTAATTGAAAAATGACCACTCTATCTAACCGGTGTTCATGCAAGTATCAGAATTTACAGCCCAACAATGTGGTGCTTGAGCTTTCCTTCTATGCTCTCCACCTAACCTCAGTCAACTTTCTATATCTTTCTTTTTCATGCATTCATGTAGCTTCCCCTTAAATGCATCTCTGCCATTCACTTTATTTATGCCCTGTAAGTTGAGCATTCCACAGTTACATCGCTCTCAGTAACAATACTTCTCCTGAATTCACTACTGGATTTTATTTGTAACAATCTGAGATTAACGGCTTCTGGTCTTGGTCTCCAATTCGACAGCACAGGAGCCACTCCCTCATGTTGAGAATCTGGTTAAAAACCAGAGAAACTATGAAAGAGAAAGTCTACCTCATTCACCTTGTTGTATGGTACAATACTGAGTTAATGATCTCCATCAAATGTGAGGTGAGGAAACACCTCAGGGGACAGCACAGGGAAACAAAAGACTGAAGTCACCTGTTCCTCTCAAGCACACTGCACTTAGGCAATATCTCAAATCAGTCTACAGTAGCCTTATTTTTAATATTATTTTTGTTTATTTGTTCATGGGACGTGGGCTTTGATGGATGGGTGAGCATTTATTGTCCATCCCTATTTGCCCAGAGAATCAACCTGGATGCCTGGAGTCGCATATAGGCCAGACTAGGTAAGGATGGCAGATTTCCTTCCCTGAACGACATTAGCGAGCCAGATGAGTTGTAAGACAAATGACAGTGGTCACCACTCGACCAGCCATTTTACTGAATTCACACTTCACTATCTGCCATGTTGGGGTTTCAATGTTAGCCTGAGGTTCTGGGTAACCAGTCCAGTAATATAACCATTATATCACCCCTTCGAATAGTTATTCTGAAAATTATTCTAACTTTCTGTGCACTTAAGGAGAATATCAGCTTCTTAATATTGATCAAAAATTACTGAGTCTCACTCAGCACAGCCAATGTTTCCTTTCATCTGAAGCTAGATCACTGAAATGAAAGTGTAATCTTACCGATCTGGTTTCTCATGTGCCTGAAGCTTGAAGTTGTGCCAGTTACAAGAGGACAAAAAACACTGTGGTTCTGCTGAGATGCCCTGAGCCCTCCTGGTCCGAGGCGGGAGTTGAGTTTTTGGGAGCACAGAATGGCACTTGTGGAGTTTAATCCTCAGATCCTGGATCTCGTGCTCTCGCTCGACAAGCTGAAGCTCCAGCTCCTGAATCTTGGCCTCCTTCAGGGCCAATAGTGCCTTGAAACCCTGCACAATCTCACTCATTTTCAACCTGTTCTGAAATAAACGTGTAAAGACTGAAAATCCTCACTGCAGAGCCAAGATCCAGACTGTGAAACGTGGACCACGGGAGAATGGAATGGTGGGCAGGAAGAGAGGGGGGAGAAAAAAAAAAACTTGTGTACCAGACAAAAAGACACTAAGCCCCTGTGTCACCTCCAAACCAGTGTTCAAAGGCTCCACTCATCTTATCCATTCAAGATCATCCCAAGTCATCTCCAAATGCACTGCTTGCCTTGCTGTGCGTGAGGTAGTATCAGTGCGAGCAGCTATGTATCAATGTTCACATCAGCAATGACGACTATTACTTTTCACAGCAACCTGCAAAACACTTGAGTTCTGTATCAGAGCCTGAATTCATACAGAACTCAAGAGCCCTTGAACTCGCAAGCATTAAGAAAACAAAACGCAGATCTTGGCAGGCACCGCTCCTGCTAGGTTCTTGGAGGAGTGGAGAATGGAAAATGTAAACCAAATAAAGTGCTTCACTGGAGCAACTTCAAACAAAATTGGACCCAATTACAGATAATCTAGTAGTCATTAGGACGGGTGGCCAAAAAATTTACTTTAAAAAAAGACACAAGATTTGACACTCCTTCGGATGTTTCTTCAGTCCTACCTTTTTGGTTCAATTTTTGGTCACTGTTCCTGATTTCTACCGGCCTGATCTGGTGTCAAAACAATGTTAAAAGGTTGAGCAAAGGAAATTCGAAGGGCGATTTTATGAAGGTGCATGACGTACAGAGAAAACAAAACTGTTGCCATGAGCTGGTTGCAGAAGGATTAGTGGACACAGATGGCAAGAGGGGTCGGGGGATTGAGAGGAAAAACTGTTGTTTTAGACAGTGAGTGATAATACCCTGGAACTCGCTGCCATCGAAGGTAACGGAAGCAGTGTCAATCAATGATTTCAAAAGAAAATTGAACGTTCATCTGAATTAAAAACAAAGTTGCAGGGCTACAGGGATAAACCTGGAGGAACAGGACTGGAGAACCAGAAAAGACTTGATGGGCTGAACAACCTTCTTCTGCATTGTGAATAACTTTATGGCCATGTTTTTATTTATGTTGCACATTAAATACTATGGGAAGTTTCACGACAATAAATACATCAAGCCAATTTCTTGTTGAGTCCAAGCCTGAGAGACAGTGTGGTTTAAGGAGGCTTTGTAGACAAATCTTAAGCAGCTGCAAGCCAGGCTGAAAATGCACTAGAGGCGAGATTGGGACGAGCAGAGAGGTCCCAGAGCCGCAGGGGGCTTCAGGAGGTGACAGAGCTAGTCAAGGGCTATGCCACGGAGGGACTTGAATTTAAGCATGAGAATTTTAAAAGCAAGGCATTAATGGGAGAGAGCTCACCTAAGGCAGCAAGCATAGGGATAATGGGTTAAACAGGACTTGCTGTGAGTAAGCAAAGTTTTGGGTTAACTCGAGTTTATGAAGGGTGGAAAATGGAATAACTAAATTTGGAGAGAGAAACACACTGGAGTTTCAGCAGCAGGAGGACTGAGGCAGGCTCAGAAACAGGCAATACTAAACGAAAACGTGGAAATAGCTCTTCTGGTGCCGGCGCAGGTAAGTGGTTGAAAATTCATCCTGGGAACAAAGATGACATCTAAATTGGGAAAGGTTTGTTTGAACTTCCTTGACGTTGTTGGAAGCTAACAGCAAGGGAACGGAGCTCACAACAGTGACTGAAGACAATAGCTTTGGTCTTCATCACAGAGGACAGAAACAGACCCTTCAGTCCATGCCAAACTTAATCCCAAACTAAACTAGTCCCACCTGCCTGCTCCTGGCCCATATCCCTCCAAACCTTTCCTATTCATATACTTATCCAAGTGCCTTTTAAACACTGCAATTATACCCACGTCCACCATGTCCTCAACGTTCAGTCGACATGCGAACCACTGTGTAAAAAAAAAATTGCCCCTCATGTCTTTTTAAAATCTCTCTCCTCTCATCTTAAAAATACGCCCTTTGTCTTGAAATCCCCCACCCTAGGGAAAAGACAACTATCATTAACTCTACTTATACCCCTCATTATTTTATAAACTTCTGTATTGAATTAATGGATCTTTCTGCTCATACTGTCCCAGAGGTCAGACAAGCAGAGTGCCAATCAGGGGCAACAGAGAGGCCACAAGATGTGATTCTGGGAGAGAGTGAGCATTGTTGGCTTACACGTGGAAAATGTGTTTTCAGACGGTGGCACTGACGGGCAGCAGATAACAGAAAGAGACACAGGTAGAGGACAGGTCCTCAGACAGTTTCCGAGGAAACAGAGCAGGAATGGATGAGAAGGCACAATAATTCATTCTTTGGAATGAACAACAAATCCACAAGACACTTAAGAGGAAGATCCTGTATTTATGACCCGGACATTTCTTTTCCAATAGCTACAATGTCTATGTAACCTGCTGTGTTGATTCAGGTGGACACTTGCATTGAATTCTCCAGATCTTAACCTTTTGCTGTTATCTCTCCTTTTTCTTTCTTCAATGCCCAACTGCAAACTTCATTCCGATCTCACTCACCCTGTCACGCCAATTATTGTTTTAATATATTTTCAGTACATTGCCTGCCCAATTTGCTTCCATTCCATTCTCCTGTCCAGCCTGCAGCTCCCCTCAGAAATCCAATATTCCTGTCGGTGCTGTATTTCACTTTTCAAAGGATGCACCAAAGAAGTGACTGGTACCTCTTTGCCTCATCTGCTCTATTACCAACCTTCCTATCCCAACTACCTGGTGGAATATAATGTCAGCAACTCTGTTGCTATTCCATTCGCTCTCCCAGTCAGTGCTTTCTCAATTTTAAAAGTGGATCAAGAACTGCCGCTCAATGCAATTCCCCTCCAAATGGCCAGATCGAGATTCAGGTTCTCTCCTTCCCTGACTTTTTCATGGATAGTTTCATCAACATCCTCAGTAGGACTGTAACGTGGTTCACTTGGTTCCTGACAGGCATTTAAATGTCCATCATAGCTCAACCGAACCTTTACACTTTGAATTTACTGACCTCTTTCAACCTCTCTCCTGAAACTCTCCAATCCATATGCACAGGTGACCCATCAAGCTTTGCAGTCTCTCATGGCCTCTCTATGTCCATTGCCACAATCAGAGTCAAAGTAATCTCCAACTACTTCCCTGTATACTTCACCTGCTCTAGAATTCATCCCTAAAAACATCTTGCACGAACCACAATTTCTATCAATTCAAGATCTGTAAGACTGAAGCCATTGTATTAGGAATGGCCACCCCCTCCAAAACCGACACAATTATTTTTCCTTTCTGCAGATAGAAAAGCTCATTTTGATTTTGCTTCTGAGATGCATTGCACCATCTTTCTACGTGCAAGGTTGTGAGATAAACAGGAGTTGATACTGTTAATTGCTTTCAAACCAGAGCAAAGGTTTAAACTCAAAAACCAGAATAATTCATCTTTGCTTTTGATCAAACTGGAAAATCTTATCCCTTTCTAAAAATTCCACAATTCCTCACTCATACAAATGCCAGGTCTCGCTTCTTCATGAGCCAACAGCATATACAATTTAATAAAGTGTGAAAATTGTCACATAAATTTGCAGCTGAAAACAGAATTTCAATCAAATCCTGATGGAACTGACTGACTCAGTCCTTGAAGCACGTTCAATCCTTCATTCAGTAAGTCAAAACAACAAGAAACCCTCAATAAAGCCATTTCTTCAAAAACAGGAGGTTATTTAGAAATTGAGATTGGAACCAACCTTCGCACAGATGACTTGCGTGAACACAAACTCCGGCTCCCAAGTGGATCAATCTGCTTCACATTCACTTCTGGCTGCTCCACAAGCCTGCCCAACCTTCATAAGGGTAAGTGCATCGTTATTTAAGAACTTCTACCCACTACTGAGAGAGGCAAGCAAACAGCTAAAAAGCTCCCCTCAGGCCAGTCCAAGAGATCTCACGCATCAAGTTTATGTATAAAGGCGCTTACCTTCAGTATAGTGTGGTCTTTGCTTCAATCAAGATTCAGTCCAGCTCCTTCTCAAAATGTGTACAGAGTATCAACAACTTGCCAGACCAGTCAGCAGTACTCACTACTCTCTAGGAATGAAGGAATATTTTTCATCGATTCTACTCTTTGGTTTGAATTTGTGACTCCTTCCCATCTGGATTAATCTATCAACAGAGACACTCATTACTGTATAGACCTCGATTAGGTCACTCTCAGGTCTGTACTGGTCTAAAGTAAATAGACTAAGCCTTACTAGCCAAGGCTTTTTCCGGCATTCTCCTGTCTCTGCTCTGGAACTTTTCCAAGGTGCAATTTCACAATTCACGTGGGATGACACTGGCTAGTTGCTGAGTTCACTCATGTACGACACAGCAGCAACAAAAGCTAGGAATCTGTTCTGGTTTGAGATCTCAGCAGAGATGATGACCTGTCACTGAAGCAAAGAAAGATGACCTGATATATAACACAGACCAGCTAGAACACTGCAACAACTTAAAGGTACCAAGACTGTTGTGCAAATTATGGGGGATACCGCACCAACAAATACTGGATCAACCTATGTCAAGAAAGCAAAACTGTTGGAATACTATGTATAATGAGATCGAAGGGGGCTTGAACATCACCCATGTTGCCCCCTCTGAAATTGGCAGATGGTGATGTACTCACCAATAGAAGCAAACAGATATCCTGTTGGGCTCGGCATTCTTATGAGCCATATTCCTACATTATGTCATGGCCGTAAAAAACATTAGTAGGGGCACATTTGGAGCATTGCAGACAATTCTGGTCACCCTGCTGTAGCAAAGATGTTATTCAACTGGAAAGGTTGCAAAACATATTTACAAGGATGTCACAAAAACTGGAAGGTTTGAGTTATAAGGAGAAACTGGGGCTTTCTTCCCTGGAGCGCCGAGGCTGAGGGGTGACCATATTGAGGTTTGTAAAATCATCAGGGGCACAGATAAGGTGAATAGCCAAGGTCTTTGCCCCAGGACAGGGGAGTCAAAATCTAGAAGGCATTGGTTTAAGGTGAGATGGGAAAGATTTAAAAGGGACCTGAGGGGCAACATTTTCCACACAGAGGATGGTGCATGTATGGAACGAGCTGTCAGAGCAAGTGGTAAAGGCAGGTACAATTACAATATTTAAAAGACATTTGGACAGGTACATGAAGAGCAAGGGTTTAGAGGGATATGGGCCAAACGCCAAAATGAGACTAGTTCAGTTTAGGAAACCTGGTAAGCATGGGTGAGTTGGGCTGAAGGGCCTGTTTCCATGCTGAATGAATCTCTCTCTCAGCCTGCATTTCAAGCTCTCCTCAGCTTCCCTGTTCTGCGAAAATTAGACCAAAGAATCCTCACGACTTGAGCTCAAAAGCTGCTACCAGAACGTTGAAACAAGTAAAATGGGGAAGTCTATTCGGTCCTTTGAGTCTGCTCCCCCATTCAATATGATCATGGCTGATTATCCAACTTTTTTCCCATACTCTTTGATCCCTTTAGCCCCAAGGACTAGCTCTTACTCCTCCTTGAAAACATTAAACGTTTTGGCCTCAAATGCTTTCTACAACAGAGAATTCCACAGGCTCACCACTTCTGGGTGAAGATGTTTCTCATCTCAGTCTTTGATCCTTGGTTCTGGATTCTCTGGTCGTCAGGAACATCCATCCCACATTTACCTGGTCTAGAATTTAGCATTGTATAGGTGTCTATGAGATCCCTCCTCATTTCGTAAGACTATAAGATATTGATCCCCCTTACCAATTAAAAATATACGTACCTCTATCGTAAATACTCTCAATGACTTTGCCTCCATTAGCCCACTGCGGCAATAAGTTCCACAGATTAACCACCTCTGGCTGAAGAAATTCCTCCTCATTTTAGGTCTTATGGATTGTCTCTTTACTCTGAGGCTGTGCCTTCGGGTTCTAGTCTTGCTTGCTGGTGGAAACATCTTCACGTCCATTCTACCTAGATCTTTCAGTATGCTGTAAATTTCAATTAGATCATCCTACATCCTTCCAAATTCCATTGAGCACAGACCCAGAGTCCTCAATCACTCCTCACATGACAAATATTTCATTCCCAGGATCATTCTTGTAAAACTCCTCTTGACCCCCTCCAAATGCCAGCACTTGCTTCCTTAGACATGGGGCCCAAAACTGCTCACAATATCCCAAACTGTGGTATAACCAGAGCCTTATACAGCCTCAGCAGTACATCTCGGCTCTTGTATTCTAGCCCTCTTGAAATGAATGCTAACATGGCATTTTTCTTCCTAACTGCCAAATAAACTTGCACGTTAACCTTAAGAGAATCCTGAACTAGAACTCAAGTACATTTATGTATCAGATTCTTTTTAAACTCCAGTGAACATAGCGCTAACTGATCTGGTCTCTCTTCATACATCAATCCTGCCATCTCAGGAATCTGTATGGTTGGATTCTGTCCATAGCCAGAATGTCCTTCCTCAGATAAGGAGATCAAAACTGCGTACACACTCCTCCACACAACTCTGTGTGGTCTCATCAAGGCCCTGTGCAACTGAAGTAAGACATCTCTGATCCTGTACTCAAATCTTCTCATTTTGAAGGCCTACATACCTTCAAAGGTATTCAGATAATACTTTCATAGCTCTCTCAAAATCCTTAAGGATCTGTGCAATTTCCTGTAACCTCGCAATGTTCCATGATATTCACAGTTCTTCAAAGCTAGCCTCCTGCAAATGCCTGATTCTAAGTGATCCATCACTGGTGGCTTAAGATGCCCTGGTCATAAACTATCCTGAACCTCTCCACCTTGCTCTTTCTTTGTTCTTCTAAGACACTACTAAAACCCTGAAATATTTGGCCAACTGTCCTTATTTCTTATTCTTGGGCTCAATGTCAAAAAAAATTATGCTTTTATTTGATATGGTGTTGAGCACTTTCAGACATTTTATAATATAAATTGCTGTTCTATTTTGATTGCAGCCTATTATACACATGTAAATGTTCAAATTCCCTTCATAAAGTAAAAGAAATGCAAAAATCAGACATTCCTTGCTGATTTCTTTGTATATCAACAAGAAAACATGGATTTACAAGTTCTCATAGGAAATCAATGTTCTTCGACTGACCCCATGAGGTGTCTAAAAGTCTAAGTGGCACATAGATCATACCTGTTCATTGCAGTTAGGCATTATGGCCTGAAAAATAAACATGTTTGGTTGGCAACAGAGTAACACACTTCCTGTTATACTGCATAACGTTGCCGTCCTTCAGTTTACCATAAGCAACACGTCCTGAATAATCAAAAAGCAAAAAATTGCAGATGCTGGAGATGTGAAATAAGAACAGACAGTGCTGGACATTCTCAGCAGATCTTGCAGTGTCTGTGGAGCGATAAACAGAGTCAACACTTCTTCAGGGGAGTCATATTGGATTCAAAACCTTAACTCTGCAGGTGATGAGAATTTCCAGCACACACTGTTTTTAACACGGATTATCTGTTGCTTTAAAGCAGAAATGACTTAAACAACAACAAAACTGAGATCTGTTTATTTCATAACAATATCTCACAGTGATAATTTACTGAAAATCCAAGGAAAACTTGGACTGGTAAATGACTGCAGTCAATGGAATACTCATAACAGATAACGAAAACAAAGGGTCCTTTCCCATCCATTGTACAATGGTCAATGACAGCAAATTATAAACATGTTCAAACAATAAATTAACACTGGCAATAAATAAATATTTCTACTCAACTTCTGCAACGTTTGCAGATGATTGCAGTGATGCATGACTTACAGTCCCAAGCAGTGCAACATTGGAGATCATTCTCATGACCGGGAGCACCTATTTTTCTACCCTTTTCTCTCCTGAATTCAGCTGCATCAAAATCTGCTGGAGTCTGCAAAATCTCAAGGCCATCACTCATTCAGGGGGAGGTGAATGAAACAAAACTGATGCACTTAAACCACTCACACTGAACTGTTCTGAGTAGGCTGTTTTTTTAAATTTGTCCAATATTTCTTTCCCAGTATCACATCACAAACGAGCTTTTTCTTAAAAAATGCAAAAACCTGGTTAGTAATTGATTTTGAACATAATACAGTGAAAATCTTTATCTACACCAACCTTTCACAGCAGAACTCGGGTCTTCAGAGAATTACATGGGCTCTCAGAGAATTTGTTTGGTTAAGGTTTTGTTAGAAATTTGAAAACCCAATTTACCACACAGTATAGTAAAAATGTTAACTGCAAAATAACTCAACATAAAACTGGGCTATAAGATGTGATCTTTCTTTCATGTTTGGCCTTGTTCTATCAATCAGATTTCTAAACTGGTTAACAGTTTCTCTCCCATTTAGTTGGGTGGTGGCATGACTTGCTCATGCTGCTTGCTGCACAGTACATGACTCAAGACCTGCTAAAGCATGGGTTTTGCTGATTAAAATGTTTCAATATAAATAGCAGAATGTTTTTGTCATATGTGCTAAACAAGTGTATCTCAGAACATAAGAAGATTCAACAGTTACACTCTGCAGAGGTTTATGGAAACTCGAGTATAACCCTTTAAATCATATAACTGATCCAGACAAGAAAGGTCATTTAGTCTATTCTGGTTCATCCCTTCATTAGTGTCCCATTGTTAACTCCCACACCATTCTCACACCCATTTTATGTGCTGGTGACTACTTATGCAAAGTGCAGCCGGAGAGCAGCTCTCAATAAGTTTTGACCCAGTTTGAACCCATAGCCCTTATGTGACTGTCAGAGCTTGGAGAAAAGGAAATGAGGTTTATCCATTTGGTGCTCAGGTAAGATCACTTAACAAAAATAAAGATGTGATTAGATGCATGATTATTTATGGTTTGGCTCTAATAACGATGCTGACACTAGCTGCATCACTGGTCATTCTCCAGACGCCCATCAAATAAGTCACCCTTTTTAATGGGAACTTACAGAATGGGGCTTCGGCTGATTATGCATTCTGAGAGGAGGAATCATGAGAAACACACAGTCATTGGGACAGGGTAGAGGCACAAAGAGATTTAGGTGCATGGATTCACACATCATCAAAAGTAGAAACACAGGATGACGGGTTTAAAAAATATAGTGCAATTCCTTTCAAAGGAATCAAATTCAAGAACAGGTTAGTTACAATGAACTCATTCAGTATCTTGATTAGATCACACGGCATACTGTGTAGAGTTCAGGTTTTCATATTGCAAACAAAACACCCGCGTACTCAACAACATTAAAAAAAAGTTATAAGAATCAAGAGGGCATCCTTGTCTCTGGAAAAAGAGAAGGCCAAGAGGTGATCTGATGAGATGACCAGTTCTGCCCCAGTTTGGACCCATGGCCCTTATGTGACTGTCGGAGCTTGAAGAAAAGGAAATGAGGTTTATCCATTCGGTGGTCAGGTACTTAAGAAAAACAAAGATGTGAATAGATCCATCTTCAGTCCAACCCACTACCCATTCACCTCCACCACAGGTAGGAGGAGATTGATCATGAATACATCCCAGAAGAAATGAACCCCGTACCAGTCTGATCCACACCAGCCATCTGACAAACTGACCTACACATTGTATTATACAAACAGCTATAAAGAAAAGGTGAAGTTGTAAACACAGAAGTAGTTGGTGATTCCTCATGAAGCAACTGAAGAGGAAAATAGTTAATGGAACTGATAAATTAATATCGGTTATTAGAAAGGATTTGCACTTCAATCGAACTGACATCCAAAAGCACTTTCCAACCAGTGAAGTACCTTTGAAGGATAGTCATTGCTGGAATGCAAGAAACATAGTAGCTAACTTGCCCAGAGTGTGATTATAAATGGAAAAAGACCGCTTTATCTGCGCTTCTTAGGTTTGTTGCAAACTAAGTTTTATCCAGGAGAATAGCTCTCCTTCTCTGGATTACTGCTGAGGGATCTATACGCATCTATCTGAAGGGACAGACAGGACCTCGGTTTGAGCAACCTGTGGACAAGACTACACGCTCTCAACAGTACAGCATTCCTTCAGCACTGAACCGAGGTGCCAGCCTGAACTGTGTGCTTGATTATCTGCGGTGTCAAATACTCAACTTGGAATGCAAAAAGACAGCACTACCCAATGGGTTAAGCTAACGCTCCACTGAAAGCGAATGCAATCGGTGAAGACTGCAAAACCAGCACTGCAGCCACTGTTCAGAAAACAGTCGAACAGCAGGAAGACAAATTACAACTTTTGTGACATCAGTCAGGAGAGAAATATTGGCCAGAGCAACAGACATTCCTGCTGCGCTTTTAAGACATGCTGACTCCTTTCCAACCAACAAGGTCAAACCATCAAAAGAGGGCTGATGGGGCTTAACAAGGCAGCTGAAACAGAACACCCATTTCAATATATAAACCACACACTCCCTCCCTGCCCTGCTCTCCCCCTCTCCAACACTGCCATTTGGGTTGGGGACTAAGGTAGGGAAGAAATAGTGCAAGCCTCCTGCTCCTATTACAGCCTTGGCCATCAGCAGTACCTACCCAGCATCAAAATAGCTTGGTGATATGCACTACCCCAGCTCACCCACTGAGAAAAGATCACATTTGGTGAGATAGTGGATGGCATTGGTACCCCAGTGACAGCCAGAAATGCAGGAAAGGAGACTGGATGGGAAAATATAGCCCAGCCATCCTCACTTTTAGCTACTTAATGGCTCTCCACTGAAATGGAAGGGTGAGACAACAACTGCTGGTCTTTTCCACTAATCCTACACCAAAATGAGGTTTTGCACTAAGATGAGTCAGTTTGATGAGTCATCTTACTCTCCGCACACTGTCAGCGTATATCACACTCCTTCTCATGAAGACAGTAGTAGGAGCATTTGATCGTCAGAGAGAAATGAGGGTTGACGTTGTTCAGCGTCTCCTGCAGTCCAATTTCACAAGGGAACAGTAGTTACTTTGTGAAAATTAACTGGACTACAGCTATGTAGAAGTCAACAGAATTGCCCATAAAACAAAAGAAAGTGACTTGCATATGTAAGACCTGTTGGTCAACATTGATCAGTGTGCGCTCCGTTCAGTCCACAGGAGTGTCTTGCAGTGTCAGAGCATTAGTTCCTGCCTTTGACTCTTTCAACTTCTCCAAGGCCAGGTAGAGGTCTGTCTGAGTGATTGCTCGGAGACCCTCATCGGTGGAGCTTTGAAAAGAAACAAAGCGTGCATCAGATTATCATCCCTTACAAATACAAGGACACAGACTGAAAATTGACAGCTGCTTCATGTTGCAGTCCAACCACTCGAATTGATTCAACTTTCAATGCTGTCTTTTGGAAAAGACTTATTGAACACCACCACCTCCCTGTCTGAAAAATCTTCTTTCACTTCCTAAACCCCCTCAATCATTGGGCAATGGATCTAAAGGTACTGATTAAGTTTTGGCCTTACTCTATTGCAGTCCTCAGAGGTTGGGCTTAGCAAGAGCCAAGTCACAAGTCTTGACCATGAGGAGAATGAAAAATCTAACCCTGGGAACAGATTGGAAAGAAGAAAACATGGATTATCCAAAGACATTAGGCACAAGTTGCCTCTGTTTTCCGATGAAGGGATGTCTTCTCTGTCTTTACTTCATTTTGACTTCCTTTCACTCGTTAACTGTCTCACACTGTGGGATAAGCTTTGCCCTTAGGAGACCCCCAAATCAAATGCAAATACTGTCAAATGAAACAAAGGCACAGCAACGAGAGGTACCTTTCCTTGTAGTCATCAGCCTGCAGCTGTCTCTCGATGCACTGCATTTGCTCCTCCCGAACAAAATCACGGAGCCGGTGTAAGGCTGCCTCTCGGCAAAGTTCCCGCAGGTCACTGCCCGAGTAACCGGCTGTTTTCTCTGCTATTTCTTTCAGTCTCACATCACTGTTTAACTGGAAGGAATATTTTAAAACAGAGAGAAAAAACTAATCAATAACCACCTCCAAGGTACAGCAGAAAATGCAGTGGGTAACAGACAAACGTGAGTAAGAGGAGAAGTGAGACACGTACACATTCACCAGAAAGGATCAACTTCAGAATCTCATACCGCTGTCTCTGCCTCTGTGGGATTACAGAGAAATGGTTACTTGAATGTTGCTGAAGAGAGAGAGAGGGGTTACCGATGCTTTAGGTCTCACACTCACTCGAACAAACACAAGAATGTGAAATTCAATTGAAATTTGGCAATGAGGTAGACAACAGATTGTTTGGCAAGTCAACTGCAATGGCCGAGGTGTTGTGACAGAAAGCATTGGGGAACTATAGCATTTGGGACACCCCAAAGCTTATTGGAAACAGGGCACAAGGCTTGAACAGTTTGCTTTTATTTGGCAAAGATGTATGAATGCATGCAACTTCTAGTGAACGTAAATGAGCCATTAGCATGGCATTTTAATCTTACATTGGTTGCTCGTCTACCTACTGGCAGTCTCAGAACTGTCCAGCAAATCATGGCATCACTTCTAACTACACAAGTTTTGTCTTTGGTTCTGAAAATGTGACCAGGTCTATTACAGTAGTTACACCCCCCCATTTCAAAATTTGATAAATGATGACAAAGGTGACAGATTTGGGCACTGAAACAACTTTGCATTTCCAAAGTCTCGCCCACAGATGCCAGAACATCACAGCAACGCAGAAAATTCTATGCTTCCTTTTACTTAAAGAATAACCTATTGGTCCAAGTGTTTTTTTCCCAGAATATCAACCTGCAGAGAAATCTACTTTTCTTTCATTTTCCTGAAAGAACGAGTGTCCATGTGTGTGGGCGGTGTGCATGGGTGCGTGTGTACATGTACACGAATTCTGGGGACGTTGACAAGGATACACATTTGCATTTCTACATTAGTGACTGTGCTTGTTAACCAATTATGGCATTTTCATCCAATATGTTTTGCTTCGATAATAAACCGATACACCATGTTTATCAAGAAACTGGTAGATATCAATTTTGCTGTTTATTGTTGGTCAAAGTGTTTTTTTTTCCAGAATGTCAACCTGAAGAGAAATCTACTTTTCTTTCATTTTCTTGAAAGAACGAGTGCCTGTGTCTGTGTTGTGGGTGTGGGTGCGTGCGCGTGTATATTGACGCATATATGGTATTTAAATGGTCAACTTGGTAACTGGAAAAATAATTACTACTTCCATTGTGACCACAGAAAAACGGTGTACGTCTCCAACTGCGGCCGTAACAACGATGACACCAAAACAGCTCAAGAAAGTACTGCCTAACACTCACGGGCAGGCCCACATGGAATGTACTGGGCATCCTTCTCAAGATGGCTGGATCGACATCCTGAGGTCTGTTTGTAGCACCCATCACGATCACCTACAAAAAACGGTACTTAAGACACAGATCAAGAAACTTAAGATCGCAAGATTTATTACATTCTCCTTCTGAGAAAGTGGGAAATGTATTTCTCGCTGATTAAGAGAAATTGACATTAATGCTAACACTGGCTGCACATTCATTTATAGTAGTGGCAGTACCTAATCATATACTGGGGGAGGTTTATTAATCCTGCTTGTAACATACTCTGACACAAGAAACTGAATTGATTGTGCAAATTTTTAAAAGAATTCACTTTTAACCAAATCATTGGGTGGTCTTCCTTTTTCATTCACTTCGCTCATGGAACTGAGGTCCTCTATAGCTAAAATGTACGGTTTTACTACTGTCCGTGATGAGCAGTATAGATACTCCACACTGCTTTGTGCATGTCCAAAGTTTTACCTCTTAACCAGTGGCCAAACTCTGCTGGTTTCAGGGAGAACCCCATCTACCTGGCAATCTGTGTCAGTGCTCAATCCATCCCACAAGCTCATGAACTGCGCTTTCATCATTGCTGTTGCCTCATGATCATTGCAGGAACGGTTCCGTAGAAAGGAATCTGGTAGATTGAAAACAGATAGTAGCACAGTGAAATTCGAAAATAAACAGACTGGCATGAGGCAAAGGGCTGGGCACACAGGATTAAAGAAGCCCAAATGGGCAAGTTGTTACATATTAGCCACAATAACAACACTTGTAGGACCACCCTTTTGGATGGGTTTGAGTGATTTGGAATCACTGATTAGTTACAGCACAGGAAGCGGCCATTTAGTCCACAACAATTCCCTGCTTTTTCCCCATAGTGGTGTTATAAATTGGCTCTCTTCAGATAATTATCCGATTCTCTTTTGAAATCCCTGACTGAACCTGCCTCCACCACATTCTCAGGCAGCGCATTCCAGATCCTAACTACTACCTTTATGCCAATAACCTTAAATGCGTCCCCCAAGTAAATCCATCCACCAACAGGAACAGTTTCTCTTCATCAAATCTGACCAGACTCCTCATGGTATCGAACACCTCGATCAAATTTGCTCTGAGCTTTAACTTCTCCAAGGAGACCGTCTGAATTTCTCCAACATTTCAACAGGGATTGAGAACAAAAACAGGGGGGTTCTGCTAAATTATACAAGGCACAAGTCAGACCACAGCTGGAAGACTGTGAACAGTTTTGGGGATCTACCGACAATGTCGGCAGACCAGAGAAGGTTCATGAGGTTGATACCAGGAATGGAGCGATTTTCTTGCGATGAGAGGTTGAATCTGTATTCTCAGCTTTGAAGAATAAGAGGCGATCTTGTTGAAACATAAGATTTTTAACGGACTTGCCAGTATAGATGTTTCCCCTAGAGGGTGTAGTCTCAGAGTAGGGAGCTGCCTACTCAACAGAGACAAAAAGAAATTTATTCCGAGGGTAGTTTGGAATGTTTTACCATTGAGCGCTGTCAAGGTTTGGTGGTTAAGTATATTCAAGGCTGAGACAGACAGATTTTTAATTAGAAGAGGCAGGAAAGTGGAGTTCAGGATCATCCAGTCAGCCATGATCTCATTGAATGGCACAGCGGACTCAGTGAACTGAACAGCCTACTTCTGCTACTACTCCCTATGGTCTTCTCTACAAAATGGAAGCTTCTGGAATCATTCTCAGGAATCGCTTCAACACCCTCTCCAATGACCCTCATACCCTCATATGGTTCCCAGAAATGAACAAGATGCTCCAGTTCAGGTCAAAGCAGTGTTTCGCACAGCGCTGTAATAAATCCCCTGCTTTTGCACTTCATTCCCTATTATAAAGTCCAGGATCCTGATGCTTCATTAAGTGCTTTCTCAACCTGCCCTGTCACCTTCAATAATTTGCACACTCACAGCACCAAATTTCTCTGCTTAGGTTCATAACAGATAACTCTGAATATCAGATACCCAGGAGTGAGTTACAGGCTCAAATCAAATCAAAGATGGAAAAACATGGTTTATACATTGACTAACAGATACCCCTTTTTTGTCAGATTCTGGCAGAAAAGGAAGTTCTTGATCCATGAATAATCACTCTCTGGCAAGTCAGCACCTACCTATTTCATCAATGAAGATAATACAAGGCTCAATTTTTGCAGCCAAAGAGAAGACGGCAGCTGTCAGCTTCTGCGACTCTCCGTACCACTTGTCAGTTAATGCTGATGCCTGCATGTTGATGAAATGGCAGCCAGCGACATTTGCTGTAGCTTTGGCAATGAGGGTCTTCCCACAACCAGGAGGGCCATACAGCAACACACCTATACATAACCAGAGAAAGAAGAATCCTATTTGAAATCCAACATGGATAGACAGACAGTCAGGATCTGAATACGAAAACCTAGATAGATTGTCTTCAGGCACAACGATCTGCACCAGAATCATTTGGCTTTTCACTGTTCAGACATCGGCAGGTCTTTCAATTTGGGTTTTACTGAGATTTTCAAAACTTATAACTGATAGACAGGAACTAGACTTGCTGTTGAAATACAAGGCTGTGGATGAAAAGACGCTCTGATCACTGAAAAACAGGTAATGCTGTCAGAGAAATGTAAGCTGAACTCTGTGCTTGCCTGGACATGAGCTTCAGACAGAGCTTTACTCCATATCTAAAAGCGCTGCTGTATCTATTCTAAGAATGTCTAATGGGGACAGTATAGAGCAAACTTTACTCTGGAACTGATTCTATGCCAACAGTGTTTAATACCGTCTGTGTCGAGGAGCTTTACTTTCAGTTTAAAAGGATACGGGGTGGCACAGTGGTTAGCACTGGTGTCTCACAACATCAGGGACCTACGTTCAATAATAGCTTTAGGCGACTGTCTGTGTGGAGTCTGCACAATCTCCCTGTGTCTGCATGGCTTTCTGCTTGGTCCTCTGATTTCCTCCCACAGTCCAGGCCTTGTGATCACATACTCTGCTATTACACACAACCCATTGTTAGCCACTAACAGTCATCATTAACAGCTAGTCACTGTCCTAGCCAGATCACTATCCACTCTTTTGTCTGTCCAGCTGTTCTTGTGTCTTTGGGCTCTATCCCCAATCACCTATCATTTTCTCCTTACACCCCTCCCCCAACCCTACCTTCGGCATAAAAATCAACATTTTCCTAGCTACCATCAGTTCTGAGGAAGTGTCACCAGACCCAAAATGTTAGCTCTGATTTCTCTTCACATATGTTGCAAGACCTGTTGAGCTTTTCCAGCACTTTTGCCTTTGTTAAAAGTTAGGTGAATCGGCCATGTTAGCTGCTCATAGTGTTCAAGGATATACAGGCTAGGTGGATTTGCCACAGTTAACACAAGGTTACAGGGATAGGGTGGGTGTGGGTGGGATGCCCTTTGGTGGATCCGTTCACACTCGATGAGCCAAATGGCCTCTATCTGCACTGTAGGGATTCCATGAAAAAGCTTGATTCTGTATCCAACCCCATGCTGTACCCGAACAGCAAGAACAGTACTATGTTCTGTTGTGTTAGCTGCCACTCAATCTCACCGTGAGACACCATCACCACCAAACCCTGCACTGCATATCAGGTATTACCAAGTTCATCTCAAGCACAAATCAACCCTCACCTTTTGGTGGCTGGAAGAGTTTGGATTCACGGAATAAGTGTCTCTTCTGGAATGGGAGAATTACTGTTTCCTGCAGTTCAGTGACAACTTCATCCAGCCCAGCAATGTCCCGCCAGGTCACCTATTGGAATGTGTCAAGAGACAAAGACAACAGCATTGACTGTTATGGACCCAAATGCGACACCAATCTAAATGGCATCGCAATGAATGAGCAGTTAACCCACTTTACTAGGAGGCATTAGTCAAAACACTATAAATTCCCAGGCTATTTTCCGGTCATGCTTTGGGATTTTTAGGCCCCATCTTTCCCCTAACGGAGAGCTCTGTGGGGTGGGGTGTGTGGGGTGGTGGCATTATTGTAGGATGGGCTACCCAGAGAAATGCGTTTCCTGAATACCTGCAGAAATTAACTGTAGGGCTCATTTAAGAATAGTTCCTATCTCTTGACTGATTTGCTTATGAAGCCACTGACCTCGAGCCTAAATTGATGGGTTCAGCTAAAGCAGTGAGTGTGATTCCGGCGCGGGGGGGGGGGGGGGGGGGGTGGGGAGTCTAATTTGCCCCCAACATACTAAGTGAGGGAGTAGAGAGACTGAAAGGGAGGATTTGCTGGCTGGCTTATTGCACCTGGGGAAACACTCATTCCTTCTTCTCTTGGCCCACAAGATTTGTTATCAAGGCAACTAATCCATAAATTCTGCTCCTCTTCCTTTCATTACACTGTGGCCCTGATATACTATTTCCATTTACTTCAACGTCCCTCAGCCTGCTTCCATTCAAACCGAATGGGCATGTTTGATTCTTGTCGAAATCAAAATGTCTGAAACATTTGGCAATCTGAAGCTATACGTTTATTGAGAGTTATGATTCAATGTCTATTTAACCTACCTAACCAAGCAGATTTTTTAACATCTGACCTCAGGTACAGGACTTCTGCCTGTACGCTCTCTCTGTCGTCCCAGTTTAAATGTTGGGCTCAAACCAAAAATATTTCGATGGAGACATGGAAGTAATACAGGCTGAATCAAAAAACTCCAATCAAGTACATCTTAATGTCTCTACCAAAGAACTCTATACCCAAACACTTTAAAGTAAATACTTCATTCTGTGCAATAGCAGATGTACAATCGGGAGTCTTGTATTGAATAAGAGATAACAAAGTATGGAGCTGGAGGAACACAGCAGGCCAGGCAGCATCAGACGAACAGGAAAGCTGACGTTTTGGGTTGGGACACTTCTATTGAACAGCTCATAGTGCCACACACACCAGCACAGACGAACTTAGACAAGTAGCTGGCCAATGATATGTCACTGATCTAATAAATCAAGAGACACCAAGAGAAAACACTCACCCCCTTTAGTGTTCTGGGATCCACCAAATGAGATGCTATCATCAATTCATGCTCTGAGAGCTTGATTCCTTCCATGCCAATCTGTTTCATCAGCTTTGCTACCTAGAGGACAGTTCAATAGCATACGTTGGCTGCAGTCAAGCATGACACCATTGAAGAGTGGACATTATAAACTATACTTCAATCAATTTAGATATCTGTAGTAATGAGGGACAGGGAGGGGTTGAAATGGCAACAAAAAACAACCCAAAGAACTGCAGACACTGGAATCAGAAGCAAGACTAGAAATGACTGGGAAAACACAGTTGGTCTGGCAGCATCTGTGGAGAGAAAGTAGAGTTAACATTTTTGGTAAAGTTCTGAAGGAGGGTCACTGTACGTTAACTCTGCTTTCTCTCCATAGATGCTGCCAGACATACTGTATTTTTCCAGCCATTCCTGTCGAAATGGAAACCCTACACCATTTGTTCACTTGACCAACAGGTGCAAACAACAGTCAGCCCAAGTTAACATTTCAGAAGTTATAGCTAAGAAGAGAAATCAGAGAGCGATCATCCTTCTGAAGGGCGCTGTGGTCGTACAAGATGGCAGTTGAAACGATTAAACATATTTATGATGAGAGGACATGATGGACCAATCTCAAACAGATTTGAGACGGGCTTTTGTGATCTCATAGCCTCACAATCCCAAACAAGGTTATTTCAGTAGACACATCACCAGCACTTCAGTGGCTCATATTTGACAACCATACCCTTTTCTTGTTCTCCATCTTCTGTCTTCGTGTTGGATCTATGGTATCCACCAGCCATTTGATACCAAAGTACGTGGCAGCACCAAACACCGTGAGACGGAAGAGCATCCCCAGCACCTCTTTCCGGCTCAGTGGCCGCACCACCGTCTCCTTGGAAATTTCATTCAACAGCATGTTCATTTTGTGTTAACCTGCAATGAGGAAAAAAAATCAAACCGCAGGTGTCAAAACCTGCCAGTGTCTTTCAAACAATCAATTAAGAAAAAAGCAACAGCAACTGGCTTTTACTCCAGCTGGTATTCCCCGAGACCACGAAGCTGGCAGGAGACAAGGTGGTCACTGCGGGATTCCCAGCCTCTAACCTGTCCTCGCGGCCACAGTATTGAAATGGCTATTCCAGTTCAGTTTCTGGTCCAAAAGGAATAGGAACCGGAGTCGGATGTTTGCCTCTGCGAGTCTGCTCCGCCATTTAATAGCATCATGCTGAGCCAACATTCCACATGTCCACTTTTCTGCCTTTTCCCCACTGATCAGTAATCTAAGTCAGTCTTCAATACACACTCTGCCTCCACAGTGCGCTGGCCAGGAGTGCCAAAGACACTCAACCTTCCGAGGTAAGAAATTCCCCCTCATGTTAGTGCTAAATCGACACTGCTTTATTCTGAGACAATGCTCTCTGGTCCTAGGCTCTTCAATAAGGGGAAATATATTCTCATCACTGGCCCTGTCAAGGCCCTTAAGAATTACAGAACAGAAATTGCTGGGAATAGTGCTGGGAATAATTGCACAGAATAGTGTCTGTGGAGAGAAAGCAGACTTAATGTATCAGCTCCCGTGACCCTTCTTTGTAACTGGTAGTAGCTAGGAAAGGGTGGTAATTAAGGTTCTGGAGTAGATCTGTAGCTCGGGCTGTGGGTGTTGAGGTTGGTTGGCTCGCCGAGCTGGTTTGTTGTTTCACAGACTTTTCGTTACCGTGCTTGGGAACATCCTCAGTGCAGCCTCTGTTGAAGCGTCGGTGTGTTTCCCACCTGGTTTTTCAACTCTGGGGTCTGTTGCGATGGATTGCCTCACTTCTGGGTTTCCTATGTAGTGGAATGTATATGGGGTCGAGTTCAATGTGTTTATTAATAGCATGCTTCGTGGAGTGCCTTGCTTCCAGGAATTCTCGTGCTTGTCTCTGCTTAGCCTGTCCCAGGATCTTGGTATTGTCCCAGTCGAAGTCGTGGTTCTCCTTGTCTATGTGGACTGAGATGAGTGAGTATTGGTCGTGTCTTTTTGTAGCCAGTTGGTGATCATGTACTCTTGTTGTTAGTTTCCTTCCTGTTTGTCTGATGTTTCTCGCAGTCTCTGCAGGGGATCTTGTAGATGACACTGGTCCTGTCCATGGCGGGGAGTGGGTCTTTAGTTCGGGTGAGCACTTGTCGTAGGGTTGATGTGGGCTTGAGTGCCACTCTGATGCCATAGAAGTCTTGTGGTGAGTTCTGACGTGTTCCTGATGTAGGGTAGTGAGATGAGTGTGTCAGGGCTTGTAAAATCTTTCTGATGCTGTTCCTAGGCATCTCCTGACCCAGTTCTTTGGATATCCATTATCCTCGAACACTTGGAAGAGGTATTCCTCCTCCTCTTGGCGTAGTTCCGTATTGCTGCAGTGCGTTGTTGCCCTTTTAAAAAGTGTTCGCACGCAGCTTTGTGTGTGTTGGGATGGTTACTATTGAAGTTCAATACCTGGTGTGTGTGTGTCGCTTTTCGGTGTACTTTCATTTGCAGTTCCCCACTTGTCTTGCATTCTACCATGACGCCCAGGAACCAGAAACAAACAACTCCCATTCAGTAAAAGACTTAGAAGGTGGCGTTTAGGCTTTTGAGCTCAACATTGAGTCCTGAAGGCTGCACGGTCCCCAAGCAGAAGTCTGAGATCTGCGGTTCTTCATGTAATTTTCCTGAAAAATCCCACATCGTTCAACGAGGTCACCACTCGTTCTTGTAAGTTCCAACGTGTGGAGTCCCAACCCGTTGAACCACTGCTCATGGTCAATGGTACTTCTCCCGATGATGTTGACAGTGGGGTGGGAGTTGGGGGTTTACTGATGGGTCCATGAGGTTGTGGAAAGAGTCCTGACTCTGTCTGCGTGAGAAGAAAAGCCACGACCTGGCGGCCCGTTGTTCTTGTGAACACCCCAAGGCACAGCCAGGGCAATGAGACCCGCTGCCTTCACTAGAGCCGGCGGCCGGCAGCCGCATCAGCGCATGCGTAGAGTCTACCTTCCACACCCCGCCTCCCTCAGGCCCCTCCCCCCCAGCGGTCAACCCGTAACCGCGACCGGCGGCAGAGACAACAAAAAAAACCAAACAAAATACAAAATTCCCCACCCTGCTCCCCTCTCCATTTTTTTAAAGGGCGAAACAACCACCTGCCTCCGGCCCCTCGATTTTTAAAGCGGAACGCTTGGGCCATTCGGTCCGACGGCCGCCCCGCTGATCCGAACCGCTCCCGTCACCAGTGCGCCGCCATCTTCTGGGCAACCGCGAGCATCGTCCGGCCGCCACACCGGATTCGAAACAATGGTTCCGCCCCCCCCCCCAAAAGGTGCTCCAAGTACTTTCACCATGTGCACCACTCGCTCCTCCTCCCTCTCCATCCACAACGTCAATGTCATAACTTTCACACATTCTTCCCCCCCCACCACCCCAACTCAGTTCTCAAAAAGTGGCATATCTGACTTAAACATTGACTCTTTCTCTCTCTCCACAGATGCTGCCAGACCTGCTGAACATTTTCTGTTTTAACACCAATGTTGTTTTCTCATTGTAATAAAAGACAATATGACATGTAAGAATTGTATCTTGTTGTGTCCTTTCTGACGTTTATAACGTCTTTATCCAAATTCCATTTTATGCTTCCCAACCATACAGTCTTAATGATCGTATAGGGTTTGCGAAATGATTTTAAGAGCGGTCCGGAAAGCACAATTTGGGTCTCGGCCTGAAACATCAGCTTTCCTGCTTCTCTGATGCTGCTTTGCCTGCTGTGTTCATCCAGCTGTTGTTATCTCAGATTCTCCAGCATCTGCAGTTTCTACTATCTCTGTAAGAACCTGCAGTTAGATAGTGACTGTCTAACAGTATACAGCATTTGTGACAAACTTCAATGTGATCTTATGCATTTCTAAGCTATTCAGACATGACTCCTTGTTCATAAGAACTAGGAGCAGGAGTAGGCCATCCGGCCCCTCGAGCCTGCCCCGCCATTTAATAAGATCATGGTTGATCTTTTTGATACTCAGCTCCACTTACCCACCGACTCACCATAAACCTTAATTCCTTTACTGTTCAAAAATTTATCTAGCCTTGCCTTAAAAACATTCAGCGAGGTAGCTTCAACCGCTTCACTGGGCAGGGAATTCCACAGATTCACAACCTTTTGGGTGAAGAAGCTCCTCCTGACCTCAGTCCTTCATCTGCTTCCTTTTATTTTGAGGCAATGCCCTCTAGTCCTAGTTTTACCTGCTAGCGGAAACAACCTCCCTGCCTCCACCTTATCTATTCCCTTCATAATCTTACATGTTTCTATAAGATCTCCCCTCATTCTTCTGAATTCCAATGAGTATAATCCCAGTTTACTCAGTCTCTCCTCATAATCCAACCCTCTAAGCTCTGGAATCAACCGAGTGAATCTCCTCTGCACCCCCTCCAGTGCTAGTATATTTCTTCTCAAGTAAGGAGACCAAAACTGCACACAGTACTCCAAGTGTGGCCTCACCAGGACCCTATACAGCTGCGGCATAGCCTCCCTGTTTTTAAACTCCATCCCTCGAGCAATGGCAGACAAAATTCCATTTGCCTGTTTAATTACCTGCTGCACCTGCAATCCTGCTTTTAGCGATTCAGGCACAAGGACACCCAAGTCCCTCTGCACAGCAGCGTGCTGCAATTTTTCACCATTTAAAACATAGTCCATTTTCCTGTTATTCCTACCAAAATGGATGACCTCACACTTATCAATATTGTACTCCATCTGCCAGACCTTTGCCTACTCACTTAGACTATCTATATCCCTCTGCAGACTTTCAGTGTCTTCTGCACACTTAGCTTTACCACTCACCTTAGTGTCATCTGCAAATTTTGACACACCACACTTAGTCCCCAACTCCAAATCATCTATGTAAATTGTAAACAATTGCAGTCCCAATACTGATCCCTGAGACACACCACTAGCCACTGACCGCCAACCAGAAAAACACCCACTTACGAGATAACAAGCATGGGGCTGGATGAACACAGCAGGTCAAGCAGCATCATACGTTTCGGGCCTAAACCCTTCATCAGAAATGGGGGAGGGGAAGAGGGTTCTGAAATAAATAGGGAGAGAGGGGGAGGCGGATAGAGGATGGATAGAGGAGAGGATAGGTGGAGAGGAGGCAGACAAGTCGAAGAGGCGGGGATGGAGCCAGTAAAGGTGAGTGTCGGTTGAGGGGTGGGGAGGAGATAGGTCAGTCCAGGGAGGACGGACAGGTCAAGGGGGCGGAATGAGGTTAGTAGATAGGAGATGGGGGTGGGGCTTGAGGTGAGAGGAAAAACAGGTTAGGGAGGTGGAG
>JAHRHZ010000122.1:3150833-3182226 GCA_024137785.1 Ginglymostoma cirratum | reverse complement strand
ATCGTGGTCAATTCTTGACACCACACTGGTGTCACATCTTGCAGTTGTGGGGAAACACTAACAGCTAGGATTGTTATCTCTGAGAAAAGGTTAAAGGGAGGTTTGAGATACTACAATTTATGTGGGGACTTTAATGAGGATGAATAGCAAGAAACTGTTTCTACTAGCAAGAGGATCAGTACAGTCCAACATGGATTGAAGATAATTGGTGAAAAGACCAGCCGTGAGATTTGGACAAACTACTTACAAAGTAATTTTGTGATCTGAAATCCCACTTGCTTCCAAAGGAGATATAAAGAATATGTACTTGAAAAGGAAATAATTGAGGGGTTAACTTATTGAATAGCTATTTCAAGTATAAAGCTGGTAAAGTGGGTTGAAAGGCCTCCTCTGTGCTGTCATGCATATCTGGGTTGTGGCTGTATTAAATTAGATTTGTCAGAAACATCACTTGGTCCTTTTATGTTACTTATAGTGTGATAGGATGTTGTCGGTTAAGTGTTACAGGAGTAAATGGGCCATCTGTAGAATTGCAGTCATGGGGATTGTGTAATAATTTCTTTATTCACATTTATTTTGAGTGTACATATCTGTATAGTGTTTAGGTGTGTGTTATTTTAAAAGAAAGCCATGAAATAATTTATTGTCTTACATCTTTGAAAGAAAGTTGAAATTGACTTTTTCCAGCTTTCATTTTTGAGTGTAGAAAGTAAATCGCCTGTGCAGAAAGCTCAGTTTCTGCCTCAGTGAGTTTTAAAATTTGACATTTCTTTAACCTTAAGTTGAAGCACGTCCCAACTGAGAGCTGTTCCTACTCAATACTGCGTGCATGTACTGGTATAAATGTGCCCTCAGGACAACATAGGTTTTTGACTTCAGCATTTCTGTAAACTTCCATGGTGTCAGAACAGTTTACAAATGCTTGGCCGGGAGCCAAACCCTTTCAAAGTATATTTCCATTTACTTTTGCGTAATCGAATTGCGGAGCTTACTAAACTGCTCCAAGTGTCTCTAATTTATGTACATAAGCAATGACTTCAGTGTTGTCCACACCCAATGACCACTTTTATACGCTTGACCTGTGATTTAGACTTTCCTCAGTGTAAACATTTCCCGTCAATGTGCTGGCTTGAAATGAGTGTTATGGACTATTATACTTGAATCACATTTATAAAATTCTCTGTGAAAAATAAAAATCTTTACCATTTGAATTCAGTGTTATTTTTTAATAAATTAGCAATTGTTCTAGAGCAACATAGATTGGTGTTGTGTAGGATTGTATGACAGCATGAAGGTTTTGGTGTTCCCAGGCACATACTGCGTTTTCCGTTCTGCACAGTGGACGGAGATGGCAGGTTGCTGCTGAACGAGGCTTATGGATCGATGTGGACACTGTACACTGCCGACCCAGTGTAACAGTGGTGGAGAATGTAAATATTTAAGGTGGTAGTTGGATGCTCTTCAAGCCAATGGTGTTATCTTCAATGATGTTCAGCTTTTTGGGTATTGCTGGAGCTTCACTCATCAAAGACAGTGAACAGTATTCCATTAAACTTGTGCAGATGGTGGATACGCTTTGGGGAGTGAGGAGTTACTCGCCACAAAATCCCCTGCCTCTGATCTGCTCTAGTGAGCCCTGTTTTTAAGTGCAGAGGCTACCATGTTCTCCTGTAGAAGTCACTACAGGAGGCTACAGACTGAGTCTGAATCTGAGATGGCTGCTAAGTCCAATTCATAATCAAAGCAGAGTGGAAGCAAGTCATCGTTTGATCCTGAGAGAAAAGGAGCAGAAAAGACTGATATTCTCTGGAATCTAAAAGAATGAGAGATGATAGAGTATCATAACGTTTCAGTACGAAGGGGACCTAGTTGGCGTGATGCTTAGAGATTGTTCTTCTTGATTGGAAGTATCAGAGTTTTTGCATAAACCTGCAGCTATTTTGGAGTTGGATGAGAATTTCTTCATTTGCACGGTTTGAATTTCTGGAATTCTCTTGATGGGTGGCTGTTTGGTCAATGAATATATGCTAGACTGAAGCAGCTAAATCTTTTGAATGCTAAGGGAAGCAAGGGATCAGAGATCAGGAGGAGTTCAGTCATACGCGAATGAAATGGAACAGCAGGCTCAGAGTGTGACCCACTCTTGCTCATATTCCTCACATGATCGAAAACACGGATGATGATGGAGGGACTGCAGTTGATCTTGGCACTCCTGAGAGGAGGTGAAGAACTCTCATTTTAGTTCCTATTGAGCTAGCCATGCTGGAAGTGCTTTTGCATGGTTTCTGGCTTTGGTCTAAAGTGCCTTTTAGGTGGTAACAATGTCCTGATCAGTTCTGATGCATCATCTTGTTAAAATATTGTGTGTCTGCTCCCTTTTGTAAGGTACCGGATGACCGTTTGTGGCTGCAGAGTTGTGTGATTTCTACAGGAGAGTGTGGTAGCAAATTGAAGAGGAAAAAAGAAAGAGGAAAGCGAAAGGTCTCACTCCGAAAACAAAATGAGTAAACAGTGGGATGATATTGCAGCAAGTCATCCACCTTCCCAAGATCAGACAAGTTAAAAATAGCATTGGACGGTGGGGACTTAGAAGTAATTCAATCATGGTTCTAATGATTAGTGAACATCAGCAGACCCTAGAGATCAAATTACTGCTGTGAACTGGCCATGGTTCACTTACATTTGGTCGAAGTTCTGACTTTGAACAGGGCAAACTGCTGAGCACAACCACAATGGAAGTGTTCCAGGTAGAATTAACCAGACCTTTTACTTTCTGACAATTGACAAGGAGCTGAAGTGCTGTTTAATAAAATAAAAAGGATGTTTAGATCAGATAGAGAAGAACCGCTGTTGGATGTGCAGTTGTCAAAATACACTTCTGTACAACTTTGTCCAGTGCACTGCATGCTGAAATTTTCCTTCACCTCTTTTAAAACAAAAACAGCATCTTTGCCACCTGGAGAAATGGATATATTCACCTTTGATCCCTTTTGGGTTCTTGTACGTCAGGCAAGTTACTAACAAAACATCAGAAATGTTTTGTTTTCAATATAAGCTCAAAGATCAGAAACGTGAGGCTTTGTCCCTTCCTTTCATTCTCACATTGATCAAATGTTTGGGAATCGTGACTTCCAAGTAACCTTGAGATGAGTAACTGAATGTAGAGGGATCCATTTTGTGCTGTACAGTTGTCATGAAACCATTTCTTTCATCATTTCAGTGTTAGTTAGGTGCTGTTTGAATATTCCAGCTGCCACTCCTCTAAGTCCTCCGTTTTTTTTTAATGACTGTTCTGCATTGTCTGAATATTTTCAATTTCCTTGTTATATTCTGGTACACCAGCCAGTTTCTTAGGTTTCAACAGAAGTTGCTGGAAAAGCTCGGCAGGTCTGGCAGCATCTGAAGAAAAGATCGTAGTTAACATTTTGGGTCCAGTGACTCTTCCTCGGAACTCGAGAAAGGGTCACCTGACCCAAAACATTAACTCTGATTTTTGTCCTCATGGATCCTGCCAGACCTGCTGAGCTTTTCCACCAACTTCTGTTTTTGGTCCTGTTTTATAGCATCTGCAGTTCTTTTGGGTTTTTCTGTGCTTTCAAATATGTTTTTCAAGTTGATCCCGTTCCTGTTGGTGTACTGGTGTCAAACCAGTTCAACTTGCTTGCGAGCAACTGCAAATTGCAGACAGCAAATGGTGATTGATGAATTCTGGAGCCTGCTGCTAGTGTAATGTCACACAGCAGAAAAGGTTCCAGGAACTTTTTATTCATATGACTTGCGCTTAAAATTCCACAGACTTTTGCATCAGTTACGTCAATTTTGCATATACCAAGTTGGAAAATAACAAGGTGACGAAGTGGCAATCTCTTGAAACCTTGAGTTTTCAAATAGGCATTTTTCTTGTTAACAGAACCGACAGGCTGACTGCCATGCAGCATTTATACCAAAAGCCCTTGCGTTTAAAGAGCACCTTTTTTTTTTTGGCTGGAAAATGTCTCCAGATCCAAGATATTAGATGGTGCAAGTAAAGACAAAAGTTGACATCAAAGCACGCAATTATAGAGCCAATGGTGGATGAATGAAGGACCTGTGGTTTAAAGTCAAAAGTAGTGCAGGTGAAAACAGCATGGATCGAGTGATGAGGTGAAGCAAAGCTGTGGAAGGTTGAGGAAGTAGTGGTTTGCTTTGTGATAGCGAAGATCAGGGTTTGCAAAGTCAGTTTGAAACAGAATGCAAGATAATAAAAGCAAAATGCTGTGGACACTGGAAATCTGAAATAAAGCCCAAAAATGCTGGAGAAACACAGTAGAGATTTACTAGAAGAAAGAATAGTTAGAGATGGGGCAATAGTTTACAAAGATAGAGGATCTATGACGTGAAAATGAAGAAAAATAAACAATGGTTTCCTATATCAACTGATGTAGAAGTCTGCAAAAGATATTGGTTGGTTGATTTTTGTAGAAGAGAAGAAATGGGTTGTATGGGAAGCTGAGCTCAGGGGTATGAGAGAATGCAGAATTGGAAGAAGAGTAAAATCAGACCTTGAGACTTTTGGAGGAAGGGAGGGATGTGGCAGAGGCAAATGACCACTCTTCATCTTCGTGACAAGTCCACAAGCAGCTCACTGTTGAAGGTAACTGTACAGGAAAAGTCAGGTTTACCAAGAGTGAAGCAGTGAGAAATTGGGCAGAAAATTGTGCTTTATCCACTGACACTTATTTGTTTATATGCTGCAGTCTCTGCCCGTGGTTATAATAGAAAGAGGACACTGGTGGTTCCAGGGGAATTACTTTGCTTTTGAGGAGTGTGTTACCTGTAGGCCATCAAATACACTGGTGGGGGTTTAGTTAAGTTGACCAACTGAGGTCGAAAGGATACAGAATAAAGTTCAAAAGTGCGTTAGAGAGTTGTTGAATCCAGGCCAAGTACAGAGTGAAGTACATTTGGAAGAGAAATGAAAGCACTGATGACAGAAGGCAATGGGAAGTGAAGACACATAAGAATGGGGGCAGGGTAGCAGTCAGGCAAGATGACAAGGCTGTGAATCTCTGGAGTGCTTCAAAGGAGGGAGAAGGTAAATGGGAAATGGTGTGCGCTTGGTGAGATGGCCTGCAAGAGAAAGGATTGGACATTTAGGTATTGCTGGTCATGAGGCAGAAAAGAGTACCTTGATGTGCTTGTGAAAATGCTGAAAACAATTTTTTTTCCTGCCGTTTCACATGAAAGCAACCACGAATGTCAAGGTTACAATGTGCTTGAATGGCTTCTTCCATAGGGATCTGACACATTGATGGTATATGGAACTCTTAAACAAAGAAATTCAGTCTGTTTGCAATTTGCAACAAGGACAGGCCATTTGAACCATTCCTTTGTTGTACTGAAATTACTGTTTCTTGACATTTTGGAATTTTTGCTCCCTCCATTTATTCAAAGGTGTAAGGCATGTTTCATTTGGATTCAATTCTTTTTAAAATTCTGGCCTTTCAAAATCTTTGAGTATTTCCAACTTTAAAAGTTCATATCGTGATTAAAATGAGCCCCGATACAACACCTTTTCATATTTTTACAACCTTTTCTAGCGTATCATTGATTGTACTTACTGTGGGCTGTTCTTACTCTTTCTCATCTTTTCAGGCTAAAGAATTATGTTTTGGAGTGAACAACGAGCCTTACTGGTGTGAGACAGGATACTGCTGTGGGGAGACGGAGTGCTGCACCTACTATTACGAACTATGGTGTAAGTTTTTACTGTGGGCACAAAAATCTGTTTCAAGATTGTGTTTCTCAAAGCCTTTGGCACAAGTGGAAGTTTCCTTGTGGCCTGGAATAGGACCTGTGAATGATATGGCAGATTCACGCAACTTCATTTGTCACAATGGGCATCAGTTTGCTTTCTCTCACTCAGTGCTGTCGATGGACCCAGTTATCTTACCTTATAGCTGGCTGTTCTCCATGTTACACACTTTCCTCCGTGCAGAAGAGGATGCTGTAGTGCAGACATTGAAGAGCTGGAGAGTAGGCCACCTGAAACTTGAAAATCTGGTCAGGGTATTGAACTACTTGCTATCCAATACAAGAATCCCTAAGGACAGTGTGTTAGAACAAGCACCGTCTGCATAATCCGGAGCTAATTGCAAGTGTTTAAAATAATATCACTTTTTCCAGAGAAGAGCCAGGATGTTTTTGATTGCAGTGAGACTGCTGGCCAAGGTATCAAGAGCTTTCTGCTGTTCTTTGGACAATGCTATAGAATCTTTGACACCCAGCTAAGACAATAGATGAAGCCTTATTTTCCCACCTCCAGCCACCTAATTACACTGAAACCCATTTGGCAACACTGACCTGCCCTCAAAATGCTACTGCTCTCAATTCTGGGTGAGGTGCTCTAACAGACTATCTGAAAGAAGGTGATTCTGTATCCTGCAGCCTCTGTACAGATGACAAAAATCATTAATGCATTTATACGCCACCATATGTTTGATTTATTTAACTGGCTCTAGTCACAAGGTGTGAAATGAAAACTAATGATTTGAGCCTTGTTCATTAAGTGATTTGCCAAGATACGTTTTGCCTGTATTGTATTAGCTCATTCAAGTATAACACAATTCTGAGTCACTCTTCGTTTTGCTTGACCGTGGCAGGGTTCTGGCTGGTCTGGACTATCATTATTATGCTTAGTTGTTGTTGTGCGTATCGACACCGACGTGTAAAACTACGGTTACAACAGGAGCAACGTCAGAGGGAAATCAGCTTGATGGCCTACCAGGGCGCTAGTACCTACACAACACAGCCACTGGATTTAAGTGAGTAAGCCTTGTATGTGAGATCTTTGCAAGGGGGATTGCGCAATAACTACTGTTAAATCTGTTTTATTCTGTGAAATCTATTTTATTCTGTAAAACAAAAAATGACTGCCACAGCTCTCCTGTGCCCTTACCCTTTGCACATAGGGGCATGGCATTCAGTCCATTATACACAGCATTCATTTTCTCCTCTGCTTTTCACTCTGGCATTTTCTGCTTATCTGCTTGCATATTTATTTTGGTCAAATTATATCTTTTATGTACTGATTTCTTCCATTCTCTAGCAATCTCCATCACTACTTCACACCTTAGTGAGAGAATGACAAATGGAGAACATCCTTCTAAATGTCTACAGCTTATCAATAATCCCTTTGTTTGCTGGTCATGTCTGAGTCACGTAACCTAGATAATAAAAGGTAGCTCCTCACTCTTGTCTTGAGATTCAGATTTAGTTCCTTCATTCCGGCAAAGCTTGTCATACAACAGGTCCATTTAAAAGTAAAAGCAGACTCATGACTTTGATGTATCTCCTTTCTCATGTTCCATTTCCAGTTCTGATAAAGTTATGCAGTTGAAAAAGGTGATGTACAGTTCAGGATAGTTGTGGAAATAATTCATGACTGTGTTCCCTTTTGGTACCTGCTTCATGTTGATGAGCACAGACATGATTAGGAGCTCACCCTGTGTGGTATGCAGCATATGCACCTTTTGTTTAACTAGCAAAAAAAATCCTGTTATTCACATTCAGTGGGCTCATTGTTTTTGTTTTTCCACCCCTCCTGACAGGATTCTGGACAAACTGTAAGCTCCCAGACTACGAGGAAGTGGCAGGGCACCCACCAACACCCCCACCTCCTTATACTGAACTACAGCAGCAGAATGCACAGACCTCTACCCATGAAAATGTGGTTGTCGAGAGCCAGCCTGCTTTACAGGAGTCTGTAAACTCACTTGCATCAGAGGCAGCAACACAAGAAGCAGAGTCTAACTCATCCACTCACGAACAGGAGGATGACCGAGTGTCTGATGACCCCACAGAGGTATCACCCACTTATCGAGCTGACAGAGAAAACGGTGACATTATTCAAGAGGAGGAATCTGCTGCACTCTCGGCCTCCGATTTTAAAATGTTGGATACAGATTCTGACCTATGCGATCAAGGGGAAGGGAAGGAAGAAAGCTCAAGGCATAGGCGGATCACAGGAGACTCTGGCATTGAGGTGTGCGTGTGCCAATTGGATGAGGACTCTTACCATGAGGAAGTGGGCCTGATGGGTGGTGTTAGCGCCTCTGAATGTTGCGAGTCCCCGTCGTCTTATAGCTCTCACCTTCACACAGAGCAGCTCTCCAAGCAGGCTGCTAATACGCACCCTCAACTGCATACTGCTAAAGAACAAGAGGAGGATGGTGATATTGTGTAGCATGTGCCACTGCTCCTGGTACGCAAGAGTGAAACACACAGATGGTGCAATCCATGACTGCTGACTATTCAGCATTAATTCTGGACTTATCCAATGTTTTCCATAAGGTGCCTGAAATACATCAGGTGTAAGATGCAGGTTGTAGTCTATAGATGTAGTAGTTTGGATCTGTCCAGGGTTTCACAATCAGAGTTGCCTACTCAAACCAGATTTTCTTCTAACCTTCTCTAAAAATTGACTGTAGCACTCTATACTGCTTTGGTAATTTTCAAATCTTTGACTTCAGAACCTCTTGTATTGAAAACATTTGACTTTCTTTTTTAAAAAAGGGAGTGGGAAACAAAGTTTTTCCAAAAAGAAACCATCTCCTGAGAATATGCCATTTTGAGTAGGACGGTATGGGCCTGTGGTCCAGCCCTCCATCAGTACTGTTGTGCAGGTTGCTTTAGTTAATGGCATCACTCTTTTTACCTCCTGTTGGTCATATGCCACATATACTTGGAGCTCCTCACAGAACGGCCGGCCAAGGATTAACAGATCAGTATGTGGTGACTCTATGCCTGTGGTGCAGCACATTGACTCATTACTGCCACATGCCTCCAGGGCATACTCTTCACTTTGTTAATTTATTAGCAGTGGACCTGTTGGATGCAACGTGTTGAGATGGGCGTTTAGTTTTCACATGTTATGTTGTCTAAACTGCACTAATGCATCAAATATTTCTAAATACAAGTTTACTTTTTTTTAAAAAGTTTAATTTAGATTTGGGCCGACCAACTATTATTTCTGTGGTACTGTTGGTAGACGTTTAACTGAAAAACTTTTTACCAATGAATGTTTATGTACAAGTGACATACAAAGCCTTTATATTCATGTTAAATATAGCACCCACAGCAAAAAAAACCAAACCCAAAGGCATTCACTTATAGGATACTAATACTGTTTGTACGAGAAAATAGATAGTGTGAGATGTGCAGTTTTTCTGCCCAGTTGAAATAAGCTTGCAGTTCTGAAAGGTCACTGGAATCGAAATGTTAACTCTGCTTTCTCTCCACAGATGCTGTCAGACCGCTGAGATTTTCTAACACATTCTGTTGTTGTAACGCTTGGGCACGGTTAGAGTGCATTTTCAGCTGTAGGGGAAAATACTGCTAGGTACAGGACTAATACATATTGGTACCAAGTTTAAGTGTGTTGGGTTAAACGTGTTGCTTTTCTCCTCTTGTTGACTGGACAATCTCTATATATTTCTGCAGTTTGCTTTAAAGCTACGTGTTGAGTACAGTGTTGTACAATAATATACAACCTTAAGTACCTCTAATTAATCAGCTTCAGTGTCAAGGAAAAGACAATAATTCTAGAGTCAGCTATTGCATATGAGGAAGGAAGAAAATAGTTTTCCAACAGAAATGCTGCAGAACACTGGGGGTGAAATTGGTGTATACGACTGTCTAGTGGCTGTTGTTCAAAAACCATCCTTATTTGTTTTGCCAGACCTGTATTCCAAACACTCTCCCAAAACGTGGAGGAAAGCATCATGAACCACAATAAAACTGCTGCTAAAAATCACTACAAAAAACTCAAGGGAGTTAGATTGAAAATTAAGCAAGGAGTCAAGAAATGTATTCTGAATTGGACTGAAATTTGAGTCAAAGGGTTCTGCGTTTCATAAAACTTTGGGTGAGCGTGAAGGAAAAAATGTACAACCAGTGCCTTGCAAAGAACGGGACTCAGTGGGCGATGTTTTTTTTTTTAAAAAGACATTTTTGTAAGGTACAAGTAGTGCAAATGTCTGTTGATTAAAGTGGAATATGAGGTGTTGCATTACATGCTTTCAATGTGAAATCTGAACTCTGAATGATAGTCTGGATAATTTAGGTAGAATACTCACCACACCAGACCAGCGTCATAGATTCAGGAGTGTTTATTACAAATACTTGAGAATGAAAGTCGGCCACACTTAATCCTTTTAGTATCAATTTTGAGTCAGAACAAAGAATTAAAGCCTTGTGCTCCGCTTTGCAGAAGCGAATGTCACAAGCCACAGTATTGTGAAAGAAAAGAGCAGCTTCCAAAAAAAAAACCAAGTGAACAAATAGAAATAGAGCAACTAGAGAGTTTTGTATACTTTCCCTAACATCAGATTAAGTTAGGCTTACGACAACAACTGTTAAAAACCTTTACTTACAAAGAGGTTTGTGGCAAAACCAAGCTGATGGTAAGCAAAATATTTAAAATTCCAGTGTGAAACTCCACCTTCAGCCATAAAGCCGAGTAGTGATGACTGGAGGCCTTTGAATTTTGATATTATACATACGTGGGAAAACAAGCAAATAAGAAAGCCTGATCCTCGAATTAACACGAGAGAACTGAAAAGGTTGCTTCAGATGGGAGAGACAGCACGTTCAATCGGAAAGAAAGCTGTTTTCTCCTCCGGTGACATGTAAAGAACAATGTGCTTAGATTTTGAGTTGGAAAAGAGAGTTTCGCTCCAGATTCCTCTTTGAATCTATGAGCAGATCTGGAAACATAGGGAGCTGTTGGGACAGAAACCTAGAGGGCAAAGGAAAGAGAAAAACAGATATTCAGATCCTCAGACGATGTCTTTTTAAGTAGGTAATCAGGTATCCTTTTAAATATTAGCTTGAGGAAGATTGTCGTTTTTTTTGCAGTAGTGGAATGCAGTTATATTTTGATGCCTTTTTAATAAGAAACATTTTAATTTTGTAATACTTTGATAGACAATGCATGTTCAAAGGTTGATGAAACTTCATTGTACAATCTCAGTTACAGTGCTGAAGTCTTTCATATATAAAATAAAAACAAGTTATTTGCTGTTTTGGATTATGACTTTGTAGTTTTGAATCACAATTAGATCTGGTGGAAAAGTGGACTTGTCTGATCCAGCAAACCAAAGTCACTAAACTTCAAAATGTCATGCACAGGATAGAGACTAGGTTGGAGTTACAGATTTGGAGTGGGGAGGAATTTCCTGACAGTAATGTTAAGCGTGCATTCCTTAAACACTGTTTTACAAACGGCCTTGTTTCCTCCTGAAAGATTGAAATTAACATCTGTTAACTGTCTTTTAAGGACTATGTTATTTACATCAAATAGTCTAAAAGTCTAATATCCTTTGAAATCATTCCCATCATCTTGGTCATTCAAAGGTTGCCTCCCCAAAACTATGGCAAATGATGCCTACAGGTAAATCCTACTTAACATTGGGACTGCACACAATTACAAATTTCAGTACAAGAAATAGCCTATTGTCAAGCTGCAAGTTGGAATGAATTTTCATACAATTTTCCTACTTCAATTTTTTTTCTTAGGGAAGCTAATAACACACAAATGCTGAGACTGATCCGGCCACAACAGACCCTTGTACTACTTCTTACATAGCTAATTTTGTAAGCCAGATGATTTGCAAAGGGCTGCTCCCAGTCTTATTGTCTAATTGATAAACATAACCAAACATCAAAATGAGTTAGTTTCTGGAGCTCAGTGTGAGAAGATGTTTGGATGTTGCTCAAATTCCCCTTAGTCAGGCGCAGAAGAGCTCAGTGAATCAGTAATAACTTGGGGAAAAAAAAGGAGTAGAATCCCTACAATGTAGAAGCAGGCCCTTCAGCCCATCAAGTCCACAAAAACCTTCTGGAGCATCCCTGTAAGCCTGCATTTCCCACGGCTAATCCACCTAGCCGGCACATCCCTGGCCGCACTGGGCAATTTTGCATGACCAGTCTACCTAACTTGTACATCTTTGGACTTGCATCTCAATCCTGTAAAGATATCAGTATCCTCCCTTGCTGAGCTCTACTTAAAACCTTTTACTTTTGGCATCCGTTGCTGGCAGTAAACACTCCAAGTGATGACATATCACAACAGGAAGCGAAGCAAAATTCAGAAAGCATTCTACTGATATAGCAGCATAATGATTTCCCAAGCTCCCAGCACGAAGTAGTAACAAATTGACTGTATTCTGAAAGCGAGAGTAGGCCACCATTAATGAAGCAATGAACATCAGGGATGCAGATGAAGTCAGAAATGGAGAAGGGCACAGATCTTAGCAGAGGGAGGTAATTTGACAACCAGGATGGGCATTTCACTTCTCAGCATTAGCGGACATCGGATGTAGAAGGCAACACAAATACTTTGTGTATTTTGTTTGGTTAAAGCACAAACATCAAATGGTTCAAAAACATATTGTGATGTCACAGTAACCCTGGTTGTCACAGTGTTTGTGACACCAAGAGTTGAAAATTGACCTAGATACTTGCACATTGCATTTTCTTTCCTAGCTTTATCCTGCACACTTGATTTGCTACTCTCTTTCTTTCCAAGTGTGTTGTCTTCTGCAACAGAACAACTTAGAGCAACTTTGCAAGAAATTCAATCCGAAAACTGAAAAACGTCACTGACTTTGACACTCTGTCTCATTTTAAACCAGACCCCACTGGGGTCTGCTTCACAGAACAGGATGCTGGGCTGGGATGAATACGTGAGAAATTTGCTTGCGGATGGGTTATGCCAAGATGCAGCAGTATTTGCGTGCTCAGGTCCCAGGCTGCTGGCTGCCAAACAGCAAGGACTGTTCGAGCAAATGAGCCCTCAGGAAATCAAAGCCATTGTCAGCAGTGATCGGAAGACCTTCCTCGTCAAAGGGCTCACGGTTGGTGGTAAGAAGTGCTTTGTCATCAGAGATAACTTTCACATGGATGGGGATCACACCATGGATATCAGGATGAAAAGATGGGACAGCAACCATCCTTGCCACAGCATAGCCATTGCTAGATCCAGCAAAGTCTTCATCATGATTATGGGTAAGAGAGGGGTCCATGGAGGGACGCTCAACAAAAAGGCATTTCAGATGGCAAACTATATTAGAAAGTCTGGCTGTTAGGAAGTTACTATTAAAAGCTTACTGCGGCTGCTTCCGTGGATGGTCATCGTAACAACGTTGCACTTCTCACAAGCGTCCCATTTTATTCATTGTTGGCCGGCACCTATTGGGAACTCTGCTACCCGAGTAGGAATTGCACTCTTTCAAATAAAAATTATTCATAGAAAAGAACGTTTGAAATCTATACATTTTATGCCCTTAAACTATAGAAATTGAGTTTGCAATGCTGAATGCAACAGAAAAATTACTGGCATTTATCTCCAATAAACATAAAGGTTTGAGGGTTCACTGTTTCACTTTGAAAGGGTGAAAAACTGTGATGCATTGCAAAAGACAAAAGTACAACTATAGCTGCGAGATATATTTACAATACAGAATAGGAATCGCTAAAATGTGCAAATATCCAATTACAACTTGCCCTGTAAATGAGGCATAGAAACAATCTAATTCTCCTCCAATCATACACAGAATATCGAGCTTCATGTTACACCAGTGACCAGTCCGTTGGAACCAAGAGTCAAATCCGTGACTGAAGGAAAAGGAGATCATGGCTCAGAATACATGGCACTTCTAAACATGAGCCAGTTGATACATCTCCAAAAGCCAGATCACTACCCAGTTGCCTTTCGCAAAACAATAGATAAGTTAACCAAGGCGATAAATCATCCTGGCAAGCAGCCAAAAAGAAAATCTCATCCTGATTCAGCATTAGTGACTGGCTGAGCTTTGATATTAACAGTAAATCCATTCCCAAATTTCACTCAGGGGCAGCAGCCAGCTTTTCTTTTTAATAAAAATGAATCTGAAGCATTTTTGCGAATGAGTTTGTTTCTCACCTTCAAACGGCTGAATGAGCAATTGTAATAGGCTATGCCATTGTGATTTATCACAGCGCTATTTATAAATGATATTTATGGCACAGCTTGATTATCTGTTTCTCAGTATGCTTAGCGCAGTTTGATTCTGGACTTTAGGAGGAACAATAAGGAGAGACAATATAAATGGAAACATTTAAAAGGAGACGCAGGGGCATCTGAGGATGTTGGTACACAAATCTCGAAGATGACAGAACAAGGTGACCAAACTTCTGCAAAAGATCTGAATACCCTGACTTTATAACAAGAGGCATAGACTATGAACAAATTAGGAGTAGCCCACGCCACCATTCAGCAAGACCAAGTCAGATTTGACTGTGGTCTTAATTCCTTATGTCCACCTTCTCTCCTCCCCCCCCCCACCAAAATGAGCCACACTACAAAAGGAAGCTATGTTAAGCAATTATAAACTATTGATTAGACCTCAATTGCTATAATGTGTTTAATTTTAATTACCAGACTTTAGGAAAGATATCAAGACCTTGAAGTGAATGTGGAGTTTACTTCAAAGTGTAAGGGAAGGTTTAACATTTTGAATGAGAGAAACCTTGCACTGGCAGGAGAGTCAGTAACCAGACGATACACTTCAAATAGTTGGCAAAACAATCATATGGGGAGATTTTTCTTTAAATGCATCAAGGCAGAAGGATCAGAAATGCACTTGTTGAAAGGACAATTGAAGCAGATCGATTTTACCTTTTAAAAAGGAGTTGTTACATTCATGAAATGACAAAATTCGAAGGGCTACGGGCAAAGGTTTACTCAGTCAGTGGAAACTTACATTTTATAAACATTATCAATCCAGCTGGATCTCCTCAGAGGCAGGCAAAAGTACAGTGAGAGCTAATGGTGGCAGCGGACTTTCATACATTTACAACTTAGTCCCGTGCAAACCTATCAGACAGAGGACAGCACTAAGTTTCTGGGTAAGCACCCACGTTAATCTAGAAACATGGACCTCACCTGCCCCAGTTCGTAGACTGGTTTACCTCTCAGGAGAAAGGCTGTGCATTTGTTGAATGCAGGACAGTTGGTGGAATATGCATTATACTGAAAATCATTTTCATCTAAAATACTATTCAGATTCCTGATCCTGTTATAACTTTCCAACCCTGATAACGAGCACAGATTGTGGTTCCATACAGTAAGAAACAGAAAACCAAGTTCAACTCCATCTTAAAAAGAACTGAGAAGTTTATTTCCAATCCAAGATCCAAAAATACTCATCCAAATATAGCACAGCAGTGGAAGAGTTGCAATACGATTTTCCAAACTCTCGTCATGATTTTAACATCCATTATGTCAAGAACGAGGTTAACACAGCCTTAACCAGTTCCAATCCTGAGCTGTCCAAATCAATATTAACATTCAGACTCACTATACACTGGTCAAATGGATCACTGATTTAAGTGATCATCTTACGAAGGGCAGACGTTTAGCTCTGTGCTGTCAGTTCTCTCCTGTACTGTAACATGGCTCAGCACAAGCCTTTTTAAGAGTAAAAGAGAGAGTGAAAATATGCAAAGATCCTCTGGCCAATGTCATACATTTAAGACGCAATACTAAAGTATTAGGATTTCAGCACAATTTGTGTTATGAGAAGCCATTAGAACAGCAGCACAATTAGAAATTATGCTCTGTCTCTGAGTTACACAAAACACTGGTAGAGTTTTGAGGGATGCAATTCTGACACTAAAAATGGGTGTAAGTTTAACCATGACTTACGAAAGCTATAGGTAAACCATAAAGCACTACTAAACTATTGTGGTTAATAGTGCCATGCCCTAGTAAATTTAAGGAAAAGGTATTCTAAGAGGTCCCACAATTATAGAAGGATTTCTTTGGCTGAAACCATATCAAAAAACACATTTAAGTAATTGAGATAACAATGCCAAACTAAAATAATTTAGCAGGAAAGCTGACATAGCACAGCAGTGTGCTGTTATAGTGTGAAACACAATCTAAAATCTTCATTCCCACCCAAACCAGGAAATCTCCGAGGAGTGTGGAACGTTTTTGATGCTGATCTTGTTCCCTGACCAAAGTCACAGCAAGCAAGAATCAAATGGAAGATTTATCTTTCTGTTTCTGACAGCATGGATTCAAGCCGGAATGAAGTCTGAATGTGAACTCTCAAGAGTTCAAACTCTTGGATCACAACTGTACAAAGACTCCACCAGCTCTCAACGACTGCCCTCAGGTCAGCAAGGCTGATGGCACTGGCTCTCACTACCTTTTGCTCTGAAAATATTGCCGATTCGTGTACAGCTGTTCCCACAGTTCAGTATTGCTTCCATGATTGTCTCTCAAAACGATTTGTGGACATTACCTTGCTGACTGCCAGCGAATTAATAGAGAAGCCAGACCAGAGTATATCCTCGTTATGACATAAACACAGCCACAAAGAGAAAGTCTCACTCCAGCTTCCCTTGAGAACTAGCTGCTCATTTCTCTGCAAAGCCGTCCTGCATCCCCCAGTTCACAGAAAACAAGAGCAGCTCACACTGCCACCTGCTTCTGTCTCGGTGTTGCATGTGCTGTGCTGCACATGCACATCTCAAATTCCAGCTAATGCCTCTGCTCAAGGAGAGATTCAAAGTCAGGGGAACAGACTAACTTGTGTTTCACATGTCCCAGCACCGTCATTTCACCAGTCCGGTTCTCTCCGATTCCAATAGAAACCAGCTCCTTAGAGAAGGACAACAACAGAAATTAAGTAAGTGGAACGATCAAGATGGAAATTTCACAGCTGTTTGCAAGGTAGGGGGCCAGGGCTAGGGCAAGGGCAAGGGCAAAGAGACCTTCACAATGTCCCGTCTCAAAGCAATTCACAGCTGACACATTTGCACTTGTAATAACTCCACTGCTCCTTCTCAAAGCGTACCATGATAGCTTTCACATCCATCTGAAATGGCAGAAGGGCCCCCTGTCTAATGGCACATCTGAAAGGCAGCACCTCCGATTGTGCAGCTCTTCCTCCTTGATATGCAGGAGAGTCACCCTAGATTACATGCTCCAGCATTTCTGGTGTGAACCGACTGGCGTAATCTCAGTCTGCTGCTAGGGAGAAGGAATGGATTTTGAAGTGGGGACCCAGTCTTCATCGCTTTAATGAGAGGAAATGATTCCTTTTGTAACAAACTAAGTCCCACAACCATCACAGTATCTCCAAATTAACGACATGAGCCCCAGCAAAACAAAATGCCTAAGCTAAACATCCAAGTTAGGGGACTCCTCTCAGGAGGAAGTAAAAAGCTTACAGTAAACCGCTTCCCTACTTAGGAAAATGTGTATAAAATACCTGGAGAAATGAACAGGTTGTGCCCATGGTGACATCCAGGATGACCTGTCCCAGTACAAGCTGCACTCTCCCCGACTTTCTGATCAGCAGCTTTCCAATCTGACCTTCAGTTAAATCCATCAGCGAGCAGGAATTCTCAGCTTGTTTCAGTTCCTGAAGGGGACACATACACACCGATTCATTACAGAACAGTTCAATTAACTGTACTGCGTAGGCCAAAAGTAGCATCCAGTGCTCCCAGCACATTAGATAACAGTTTGTATTTCCATTCCAGGAGTAAAGACAGGGAATAAACTAACTGGATTCCAAAATGCTGCAAACTGCCTTTAAAATGTCTCTTATTTCCCAAGTTTGTCTTCTGTATAAATTAGCCTGTAACTCATTCCCAGGCATCGATAATTCCACATATAAAGCCTCGCGAACCCGTCGATTAGATTTTAATGTGTAACTCACTACTGAGTTTTCCTTATTCTACATATGAACCACACAAACTCCTTGATTAGATTCCATTCTGTAACTTATTCCCAGATTTTACTTAAACATAAATCAACTGAATTCTTCAATTATACTTCGGCCTACTGTTACACAGTCTTGCATATCTATTAATTTAAGTAAAAACTTGCCAAACCTTGATTAGATTCCAGCCTGTATCTCACCCCTGGGCGATGTTATTCTATGTATAAACCATGTGAATTCCTCAATTAAATTCCATTCTGTAACTCACCCCGGTTATCCCAGCACTTGATACTTTTATCACAAAACAGAACCGCAATGGGTATTTTTCCAATTCACAAAAGCATAGGTCCATTTTTGGAAATAGCTGGAGATCAACAAGTTGCCCCTGCATCATAGGTGGATGTTCCCCAGTTCAGACCTGAGCCTTCTCTTGCTTCAGTTGCATAGTCTGGCCATCGTCAGCCTGAACCTCAGCTTTTATGGGCTTCTCATCGCGAGTGGGAGCCTGGCCAGGCAGCGTGTCAGGTAGCTGCAGAAACAGAAGCTCGTCATCTTTACACACACTAAGCTCTTGAAGCAGCTCAGACACCGAAACCTCCTTCTGCACAGCCTGGGTCATCTTCGAAATCTGCATTTCTTTGGCAACTCCAGGTTCATCCTTAACTGAAAGCAGAGCAATGATTCTAAGCGATTATACACTGTAGATTTTAATATATAAACCATAGATAAAGCACAGGCAGAACTCCCTACTATAGTCAGAGCAGTATACCGAAAGATTGGAAAAAGATAATTTCATTTGGTTTTTTACACTCCCCTCTCAAACGGAGCCAACTACTCTTCAACAGCTCATGCAAGTGAGTGAGTTTGTACTTGAATATCGCTAGATTACGCCACCATGCAGCACTCTGGCCTGCATCAGAGTTTTGGGGTTCAAGTTCCGCTCTAGGACTTGAGCACATTATCTACGTTGACAGAGCCCATGCAGTACTCAGGTGCATTGTCAGAAGAGCTGTCTTTCAAGAAGAGACAATAAACAGTCTGCCCTCTCAGCTGGCCATTAAACATCTCTCACTCTTATTCGAAGAAAGGCAGGGGAGCTCTCACTGGTCTCCTAACCGTGACTGAGCAACGACACTTGGAGAGTATTTTCCACACACACACTGGTGAAATTACGGTGATGCAGGGGTTAGTGTTGAACCTACTGCACACTCCACCCGAGAAGTATTCCTCAAAATGAAGATCCAGATAGTAAAACCATGAAAGAGTAAGCATAGAAAAATGCCAATGAGAAAGTGTTGCCAACGCTGTAACAATAACCAGTTCTCTCGGTGCCAAATCCAGATGCCTTCGTATGGACATGTCAGCTACAACATTTCATAATGGAACAAATTGAATCGTAAAGAAATGAGCCAAAACTACCTTGTCTGAAATTTCTAGCTCAGTTAACCACATACAATTATTACTGAAAAAACAAAGCACATTTTGTACAAACCTTTTGTCTTGCACTCAGCAGAACAATTTACAAGAACACATTTCAAAGGGGGTGTGGTGGGGTTTTGGCAGGGCAGGGCAGGGAGAGGGTGAGAAAACATTTACACTGTATGGCAGAAGTGCACTGATTACTTGCCAAGTGAACACCAGCTGGTACAGGCATTATCATGGAGAATGCAGCATCTAATGATGATTGACAGCTAACAGTCAGGCTTTGCTTAAATTTTAAACTAGGCAGGTTGACTGATTAGTCAGGGTGCCTTCCTGAGAAATGAACCAGTGACTGGTTGTCACCTATGTTGTTGAGTTGAAAGGGTGCAGTGTATGTACATGTTCTTTCTAACTGCAACAAATAAGGGCTGCATATTAATATATGCAGCTTCCGTGTTTCTGTAAATATGTCATCCTGCAAAGTGGACTGACAATCTTGGTTGTCAGTTTAATCCTTTGCGTACTCAGGATTATACAGCATATGTTGCCCAAATGCAGAATCACATCTGATGTTGCCAAACTTTGTTGAAAACATTGTAAGTGCGGGCTGGCTGGCTGCAGTCTGTACTTCACTAATAGAGTCATAGCGTCACATAGCACATAAACAGACCCTTCAGTCCAACCAGTCCATGCCAACCATAATCCCAAACTAAACAGTCCCACCTGACTGCTCTTGGCCCATATCCCCCCAGGCCTTTACTATTCATGTACTTATGTCTTGGGGGTGTACAGCTTATGTAGCTAGCATCAGAACAACACAAACTCATATACCTTACTTCTTTGTGATATGTAGAACTTCTTTTGGGCTTTACAAAAGCATTTATAATAACAGTGCAGAGCTGGAGGAGCACAGCCGGCCAGGCAACATCAGAGTAGCAGGAAAGTTGACGTTTCGGGTCAGGACCCTTCTTCAGAAACGAAGAAGAGTCCCATTCCTAAACGTCAACTTCCCTGCTCTCTGACGCTGCCTGGCCGGCTGTGCTCCTCCAGCTCCGCGCTGTGTTATCTCTGACTCCAGCATCGGCAGTTCTTACTATCTCTGAGCATTTATAATAATGTCTTTTTCTTAGCAACACAAGTTTGTGCCACAGAACAATTTATTACATACTTAATAAAACGTGACTTTTTTTTAAAAATCACACAGTTTAGCACTCAAGGTCATGACGCTGGGATTAAGAGTCCAATGAACTACTAACTGAGCTAGCCAGGCAAAGTTCTAGTCTGCACAGGCAGATAATGGTCTGTTCCATGAAGGCAGGCTGTAGTTGATATGTTCATTGTTGTATATTTTCACATTGCATTTTCTTCTTTGACTTTGTCGTTGATTTGCTATCCTTGTCACCATTTTGAGGAATATAACATTCGTAGAACAAGGTTTTAAATCTCACCAATGCACTTTTGCCAACTGGAAAGGCATCAGGAAGACTGACCTGTTCGCGAGGTGATAAATCCAGATGCCTTCGAATGGATGTGTCAGCTACAACATTTCATAATGGAACAAATTGGATCTTAAAGAATTGGCCCCAACTGCCTTGTCTGAAATTTGTAGCTATAATGCAGGCTAAGTGCCACTTCCGAGAAAGGGTCACCAGACCTGAAACTTTAACTCTGATTGCTTCTTCACAGATGCTCCCAGACCTGTTGAGCTTTTCCAGCAACTTCTGTCTTTCTATGTGCCACACACTACTGTCCCCGATTCTTTTCCTGTCGTCAGGAGGAGTTTGAGTGGACCGATATTTATCTAGCCAATAAAATCACCAATATAGATGATGCAGTCATAGTCACATTGTTGTTGATGGAACCTTGTTGGGCATTAAGTGGCAGCTGTGATTCCCAAATTATGACAGCAACCACACTTCAAAAGCACTTCACTGGCTGTAAAAGCACTTGGATGTTTCTGATGTTGGGAAAGGTACCGTATAAATGCAAGTAATTCCTTTGACATGTGGGAGGTACTCATCACAGCTGAATCTACCTGCAATCACTCCATGTCCCAATGCTGCGGTGACTCTACAGGGGCACAAATTCTGATAATAAAACTATTTAACAACTCATTCCCTGCCTTTCCATTCTGAATGATTCCTCCCTGTCTACCATCACTAAATTGCTATAACCCCCACTGCCTCACATTCTCCACAACCTTGGCAGTGTGTGTTGTCACACTCACCTTTCACAGAGGGGATATCCACCTCCATCTTCTCGTCCTTGGCCAGCACTGCAGGTTTCATCTCCTCATCCTCCACTTCCTCCTTGAACAGCCAGCCTGACTGTGCCAGCGGCAGCTGGACGGGCATGTTCCGGGCATCATTTTTCAGACCAGGATCATCAATAAACTACACACAAAGAAACATACTCAGTGGACGGGTAACGCAAGACAGAAATTAATGACTACATGAAGGCTCTGATAGAAAAGAAATGCAGAATGCAAGGGAGCGAATGGTCGGAGTCTCTGTCTCAGCTCTGGGCTAATCTTGGCTTCATATGAAATGCAATTGAAACCAGCCTGGCCCAAGTTCCCAAATCTGACTTATCTATTCTAAAGTCGGTCGTAGCCCCAATGTCCAATCCAAGTTTTTCAGACATAACTCTGTCCCTTCTGACAGGCACCAGGTCTCCCCGTGGTATGGCGTGTCTTGTCTAAGCACAAGACTTGATGGCGACTGTAAGGAACGTATTCTACAAACAGGGCACAAGAGGCGAGCTTAACACTGATCTTCCATTGATGTCTACATAGGCTACGAGGTAGCAGCCATGACCCCCTCAATTACCTCACTGTTACCTTCTTTATTTCAATGGTAAAAGGCCTACTGTTATGGGAGAGATTAGTTAACTTGACTCAGTCCCAGAACCAATCATAGGCTTCCTGATTTTCATTCACATCAAGACACTCATTCTTCTTGAATTAAACTCTTTTCTCAACCCAACCATGTCTGTCACCAGTGTCCAAGCCCCAAACCTAGGGCACTGGGAAACACGTGGTAAGTGCTCCCCCTAAGCCACCACTTACATCATCGCGGTCCAGCATTCGGAGAATCTGTTTGGTTTCCTCTTCTGACTCACGCTTTTCCTTCTTTATATTAATAATTGGGGATGTTCCAAACTCCTTCATATCCACGGAGGAATCCCAACCAGCTGTGAAGAAAAATGGAGATGCATCAAGCGAAACACAGATAAATAAATAAAATATAAAAAGAGTTAGTAGGTCATTACAAGGAACAGCACAACAACTGGACAATTGCTAATTATGAACAAATTGACCTGGTTAACACGCTGTAATAATTTAGAACATACTTAGCACGTGTATTGTTTGTTGGAGGATGGTTTGGTTGGTGAGCTCCCTTTAGTTCTAAATTATTAATGATGGCCATGCTTGCTGGCCATTAACTATTTCTAGCTGCCCTAAATCACAGTGGAACAAACAAAACCCCAGGTGACATTTTCCTGCAATGTTCTGTCCCTCCCCTTTCCACAGCAGTTCTGGATAGTGGCATGGACACATGCTTCCTCTCTGCATCGTGAAGGCCTGCTCAAAGTCACAATTTGGAACGGGATCTCTTAAAAGACCAAAGGAAGAGAAAAGAAATAAAAATGACAAAGGAAAGACAATGCTCAGCACCACCGAGTAGGAAGGCAACACTTACATGTGCTGTTACACTGAGCATGAGTGACAGGGAGGAGCAGGATCACAGCTCAGGCATCCAAGAATGGAAACGAGTTAAGCCCATAGCCACTTGCTGCCTACTCACAGTGCCAGGATCGCCTAGCACCAGACATTTGGAAAAGCCAACATAGCCTTTTGGCTGCGCAGGCATCCAAAAAGATAAATCAAACCATATACGAAAACAAAACTGAATTAGACTCCTGCCTCAGAATAAGCTCACCAAGTCATTCATGAGATACTTGCAACTTTCAGTGAGGCCCAACAATCTGCAGAAGTCTCAATGCAATGTATTCCATCTACAAGGGTTGTAGAATTTGATGCCAGTCTTTTTGAATTCCATAATGCCAGATCTAGTGCACCCCTGTGTGAAACTGACTTAAACAGATCAGAGCAAATAGCCACTCTGTACTGAAATGCAGTGCAACCACAGCATTCTGCAGAGCCAAAGTACAAGGACATGAAGGATTCAGATACAGTACATAAAGAGAAGTCATTTCCAGTGGTTGAAGTGTCAATAACCAGAGGGCACCTTAAAGGTGATAGCAAATGAACCAGGAGACACATAACAACATCATCTCATGAAAGAAGCAGTTACGTTCTTGGGACATCCAGCAGGAAGCTGAAGAGAGAATTGGATTAAATATTTAAAATGTGACAAATCTGCAGAGACATGGAGAAAAGACAGGGGAGACCAATTGACTTGACTGCTCTTTGGAAGAGCTAGCGCCCACTCAACAGGCCAAATTGCCCCACTTCCTGTTGTGCACAATTCTATGAATATAAACCAGAAAAGGCGAAAGAATGTACGACTTGATACTGGTTTCACTCCTGTGTCTCACCTCTTTTCTTCCTCATTTCAGCAGGTCCCTGCTCAAAGATAGAGTGGGATTGAATTGTTTCGGGTCTGCCTCTTCCCCTGCCCCGTGTCTCCCTCTGGCGATCCTTGTCTCGTTCTTTTTTCTCTTTCCTCTGAGAGGCATCGTCCTCCTTTGGTCTGCAAGTAAAGTAAATTTGAGGGTAAAGACATCAAGTGATGCAAATGAGCGCCGTGAAACTCAAAACCAAGAGCATGTTTTTCATGTGAAAGGGGATTAACATCAACGAGTAGGTTGGCAAGACGTTACTGACTACCTTTAGCAGCCTGTAGACCTGGGTCGTGCGCATGCTAGTCTTTCGTATGACACCAACACATGGAGCAGAGGAGTAAATAGCAGGAAATCCAGAAACTGTAAGCTAAAAGCATCCAACCCTTGCCAGACTTGATCTGACACAACCTCAACCCATCATTAATTTCAGCTTCCACTCATATCCTCAATGGACTCAGTTATAATACATTGAAAAATTCTGAAATTAACTTCCTCTGAATTTTAGATTTCATTCACCCTCACCATTCTCACATCCAGTGGCAGTCCTGTTCCCGGCCAGCATTTAACCCAGTACTAGCCAGCTCCAAAGGCTCTCTCCATGCTTGACTCAGGAATGCGAGCACTGGGTCTTTTTACACTCCCTGTGGACATAGCAGCATATCTGTCACTGCACTGTGCCACAATAGAAGTTACTCTCATGACTGAAATGCAGACATTTAATGCGTATGCATTCACTTTAGAAAATATTGTACAGGCTGGCTTAGGCATGGGTTTGAGTTTAATATTCAACAGTTAATTTGAGTTGAGTTTTGTAATGATCAAGCAAGCAAGGTATTCATATTATATTTGGTTAGTTGCAGTCAACATACAAATTGTCTTGTAAGTGAGAATGGCCACATGGTTTTAATACTGTTTCCATTTTGGAACAAGTATGTATATTTTAGTTCATACATTCTACAGTAATGTGGTGTGGACTAATGAGATTTGTTGTAAATATGCGATGTGTTTCTCCCCAGTAAATTTGCGGTGATTTTCTTTTGTTAACTTGGTCCCAGGCAACAGCAGTTATTGCATCATATTAGCAAAGGGTTCTTTTCGATATAATGTATTGATGGGATTTGAAACTCTCCAGAATATTTAGATCAATTAGACCTCGAGGATGATATTACTCATTATGATGTTATACTGCACATCCTGTAAGCAGGTGTCTCTATCTCAGTGGAGATCTATATAAACTTCACAAACAGGGAAAAATGAGGATCCCACAATTTACTGACATTTTCGGGAATCAGTCATGAGATAGAAGAAAGTGATATCGTTAAGGAGACCATCACACTTAAGAAACCGACCAGGAATTGGCACACATTGTTAATTCAAACCAAGATCAATTTTGTGCAGGTTCATGTGTTGGCAAGTATACTAGGTTTGTGCCACAGCTCATGTAGCGTCTTAGCAAGGGTCGTGTACAGGAGTCGTGGCTAGTAAAGGTTAACAATCATTAATTTTTAGCAATCCAGAACATAGCGGTCAGAGAAGACAGAAAGACTTTAGTCAACAGGAGATGGGGCTGGTCAGCCTGAAGTCAGACGTCGTGCGTTCCAACACAGACAGACTGACTGAACCATTGCTTAAATTAAGTACCTTTATTTTGTATTTGTTGTGGCTATTCTATGAAACAATGTGAAACGAATCATACCCAGAGTGGTCTTGAATCTAATCAGGACTGAAGGCTCTGCTGGATTGCTGCTTTTTCCAATTCAGTCTTATTGCAATAACATCCAATTGTGAGATTTCACTCAAAGTTGTGCATTCCAAACCTTACAAGTAGATTTAGGAATGTACAAGATATTCTCAGGTCTGCTTGCACGGGTACAGTCAATGTATCATTTCGTCTTTTCAGTAAGGAGACTGATCTGCACCATTTTCTGATTTTGAATGTACATTACCTTCAACTCATTTCAAAAAGTGGAAATGGATCTTTCAGAGAAAATAACATTGACGGTAAACGATGGGAGACTGTCACAGTTTCCGCACAGTATAGGCAATCACTAGTCCAACAGGCAAGTCAGGCATACCAGAGGTACCCAGCTCCTCCTAGTGGATATTTTTGCCTTACAATCCGATAAGCTATTAGCCTCTGATGAGTGACTTGGCAGACAGCAGGTATTCAGCAAATGGAGGCCATGTGCATTGACCCGCAGTTCTGCGCTTGTTACCCTAGCTCTTGGGGATAACTCGCCAGGTGAAGCATTTTAATTACCACTCAAATTAATTTAAAATCTATGTCACAAATTGCCTGGACCAAACATATACTCACTCTTCCTTAACCTTCCTGCTGATGATGTTGGGAGTGAATGTTTTCTGCAAAAGAGGACATCATAATTAAACAGTGCTGGCAACACAATCCATGTTACAATTTATGTGCTGTGATCCTTACAGTGACTTTTAGAGTTAAAAAGGACTTCAGCTTAAAAATGCTAGAAAAGCTGCGGAAACAATCTCTATCTCTTGCATACATGTCAATTGTGAGGAACAACAATTGACAAAACCCTTCCATTAAAGGTTAATTCCACATCCCTAAACAGCCAAATCCTGGATCCAATTGTTATCAGTCGACACGCAACAAAAGAAAATTCTACTGCCTAAACTCCTTTGGGGTCACAAGTTGTCAGACTATTAGGTGCAATAAGCCCAAAACTGTCCTCAACAAGTATTTACAGGCATAATGGATCAAAATAGAAGTGGAAACTTTGAAAAGTTAACCCCTTCTGGTCTCAGGGTGCTCAGCCATTGCTCACTCAGCCCCGTCTGGAAAGACGAAATTAAAAATTGGGAATCTGGTTTTAGATGTACATCTTGTGGCACATTTATCTATTATTCCATTGAGGAAATGTATATTTTGAAAATTTGTCAATAGTTTACAGCACTAAGGAAGCATTCAGAACATTACATCCCCTGCAGGCACAATTTAGCTCATCCCACTCCCTGTCCTAACCCCTCGATCTTGCAAAGTTTCTCTTCTCAGATACTTACCTAATTCTCTTTTCAAACATTCACGCCACACAAATGTCAGGCAATGACCATCTACATCAAGACAGAATCTAACCATCGTCCCTTGATGTTCAATGGCATAACCATCACTGAATCTCCTACTATCGACTTCTTAGAGGTTACGACCGACCAGGCACATATATACAAGATCAAGTCAGAGGCTGGAAACCCTGCAATGACAAACTCACCTCCTGACTCCCCAAACACTATCTACCATGCACAAGACATGAGTCATGAGTGTGATGGAATAGTTCCCATTAGCTTGGACAAGTGCAGCTCCAACAATACTTACGAAGCTCAACACCATCAAGGACAAAGCAGCCCGCTTATTTGGCACCACATCCACAAACACCCCACTCCCCCACCACTGACGCTCAGTAGCAGCATTGCACACCATCTACAAGACGCACTGCAGCAACTCACCAAGGCTCCTTAGGCAGCACGTTCCAAACCCATGACCACTACCATCTCGAAGGATGAGGGCAGCAGATACATGACAACACCACCACGTGAAAGTTCCCCTCCAAGCCACTCACCATTCTGACTTGGAAATATATCTCTGTTCCCTCAGCGTTGCTGGGTTAAAATCCTGGCACTCCCTCCCCAGTAGCACTGTGGGTCTACGTACTGCAACTCGAATGCAGTGGTGCAAGGTTGCAGTCTACCACCAACTTCGGCGCAGTAAATGCTGGCCCAGCCAGTGATGCCCACATCACAGGAATGAATAAGTAAGAAAATACTTTTCTTTGCAAAGTTTTAGTTGAATTTGCCTCCACTACCCTCTCCTGTTCCTATGTTCCTGAAATTTTGCAACATGCTTATTTAAAATGAAGGCAAGCCTGTAACTACTAGCACAAAAGCCTGTGTCCGGCTGAGTACAGGGTTTCTCTGTTCCATACACACTGATATGATTCAGCCAGGTTGCATCTGATCCAGCTCCATTAGCCATGTGAAATTGTAAATGATCACCGAGATGGAGCATGGAGGAGCACCATGATGCGTGTCAACTCCTTGAGGCTTATTTCTGTCTAAATTTCACAAGGCACACTGTTACTGGCAGAGAAACAACTGCCATCGATTCGCCTGCCAGCTTGAGATGTACCATTCTTTTACAGAAACTCAAATAGAAATTTGATGGGCCAGAGCAGTGTCAGTACCGATGGAACTCAACCTTCAAAGGTTCCCACTGAAATAAAGTGCAAGTCCAACTCCAGAATGAAAAGAGAGACAAGCCAGCAGAATGGAGCTTATGAAACATCTTCTCTGGACACAGTACATTACCATGGCTCCTCACATCTTTTCTCATTAGAAAATTGCTGACAATTCCGAGATGCGATAACTAGCGTTCAAAAGACATCTGGGCCAGTTAAGCATAGGTTCTGCTGTCAACAGTCAGCTCACTTTCTTATGCAAAACATGTTTTGACAACATGACTATCGAAATAATTTCTTCCTGCATAGTCACGCGTTTAAGTTTGAAGCTCTAACGTGTGTGGTCACTGTCATAGTGCAAGAAATACAGCAGCTCCTTTGTGCACAGCAAGCTCCCATAAACAGCAATGAAATAAATCACTAGGTAATCTGTTCTAATGATGAGGGATAGACATAGTCTCAAAATGTTCCATTCTGCTATTTTGATTAAGAGCAGGGACAACCTGCAAATGTAGACTAGGCCTTGATTTAACCCAAAAGAAGGCAGGTTAACAGTGCAGCACTCCCTCAGTAGGAACACTAGAACAGAATAGGCCATTCAGCACATTGGATGAGTAGGCACATTCAGTTGGATCGTAGCTGATCTTCTCCCTCGATGCCACTTTCCACTGCTATCCCAATATTCCTGATGCCATTAGTATCTATATTCTTCCACACCTTAGTCTTAAATGGCCTCGCCTCCATCCCCAACCTTTTTCCGAGACTGCATGCCCTGGTTCCAGACTTGCAAACCAGGGGAGATGTTACATCTACAGCTACCTTGTCACATCCTGTAAGAACTTTCTAAGCTTCAGCAGAGACACTTTTGATTTTTCCAAACTAGGCAATATGGTAGATCCCCTCGACACTCACTCTATGGCAAGGATATTCTTCCCTAGATAAGGAGACCAAAACTGTACACAAAACTCGAGATACAGTCTCACAAAGGCCCCAAATAACAGTAGCAAAGCATGAGTATCCATGTACTCATTCAGTCTGGCAAAAGCCAACACACCACTTGTCTTCCTAATTGCTGGCTGAACCCATGTGCTAGCTTTTGATAACTCATTAACAAGGGTGCCAAGGTCTCTTTAAACATCAACACTTCCCAAACGTTCACCATTTAAGAAATAACATGCTTTTCTGGTTTTTCTACAGAAATGGACCCTGTTCAAGTCGCACTGGAGTCTCCTTGCAACCTCTCCGGAACTTACAATCCCACCCAGTTTGGTATAATCAGCAAACTTGGATATATTTAAACTGGTCGTCACATTCAAATCATTTGCATAAATTGTGAATTATTGTGGTTCCAGCATGATCTTTTGCTACCACACGAGTGACAGCTGCCATCCTAAGAGCGATCTATTTACGCCCCTTCTCTGTTTTCTGCCTATTAACCAAATCTCAATCAGTCCCAATATGTTACCACCAAACCCATAAACTCTAATTTTGTTTACTAACTTCCACGTGCGACCTTATCCACAGGCATTTGAAAATCTGAATTCACTGGTTCTCCTTTATCTATGCTACAAGCAACATTCTCAAGGAACTTCTAACGGGTTTCTCAAATAATGAGTTCACTTTCATAAATCCATGTTGATTCTGCCCAATCCTATCATTATTTTCTATGTCCAATTATAAATTTGAACGTTATCCCTACCACTGACTCTTCTCCATTTCTCCCCTCACTCCCTTCTTAAATAGTTGAGTCACATTTGCTATTTTCCATTCTGCCGGAAATTTGCCAGGATCAACAGAATGTCGAAAGATAACAACCAATGTATCCACTACCTATATTGCCACTTCCTCCAATATTCTTGGATTCAGCTCATCTGGTCCAGGGGGTCATCAGCTCTTAATCCAGTTCAAATTTGGATGCTATCTCTTTATTAATACTAATTTCTTTCAGATAGTTATTTTCACAAATTACTTGGTATGCTAACATTTCTGGCTGATTTTCCATAAGTTCCTCCAAGATATCAGAGATACCACAATGGCTTAGTTTCTCAGCCGTTTTCCCATTCTCCATTATAAATTCTACGTTTCACGATCCACGTTGGTCTTTTCACAAGAAGTTTTTACAGCTCACTGTTATGTTTTCGCTAACTTGCCATCACTTCTCTTTTTCTTTTCTTCGTCAGTTCTTGGTCACCTTTTGCCGGATTCTAAACTGCTCCCAACCCTACCCAGTTTTTTTCTGACATTCTTATAAACCTCTTCTTTTCATCTAATGCAATATTTAAATTCTTTTGTTAACATTTGATTCTCCTTTCCTGCTGAGTTTGTGTGTCTTGTTGTAGATCACATGAAGCCTCTAAATACAGCTTGTCTACTATGAAATATTTTGGTGCATTTTCCCAATCAACCAGAGCCAACATGTTTACACTTTCATTGTTTCCTTTGTTCAGATTCAAGGACCCAGTTTCGGAATGAACTATATCACAATCACACGAAGTAAAACTATCATATTATGGTCACTATTTCCCAACAGCTCCTTTATAGCAAGGTTATTAATTAGATTTTTCTGATTGCAGTATACCAAATTTAAAATTGCCTGACCCATCTTCAATGTACTACACTCATTCTATTTTGGTCCAGTATTACCATATTACCCACATTTCCTGATTTATACTGTGCCCAACATTATCACAATTGTTTGGTAGCTTATAGGCAGTGCCCATCAATGTTTGCTCACTCTGCTGTTTCTTAGCTCCACCCAAACTAATTCTCGACCCTTTGCTTTGATCAAAGATCAACAGTCATTTAATCTCTTCCTTAACAAGAGGGCTTTCTCACTTTATTTTCCTTTTTGCCTATCCTTCCTAAAGGGTGAATATCTTGAATATTCAATTCCCAGTCTTGGTCACCCTGTAACAGTAATTAAACTATATCCATTTATCTCTACTTGTGCCTTCACATCATCAACCTTGTTGCAGGAGGTGTGTGTGTGTGTGTTCAGATAGACTGCCCTTACTTTTGTCTTTTTAACATCGTTTTGCGTTATCCTATTTGATGTATGCCTTTGCTGTTCTGTTTTCTAATTTTGCTTTTGCTTACTACATTTATACTTCCTATTACCGGTTTTGCACCCTCCATTCTCTCAGGCTTCTATCCCTCAGCAAATCTCATCTAAAACCTCTCTGCCATCACCAGCAAATCTCTCAAAGGACACTAGTCCCAGTCATGACAAGGTGCAACACATCCATTCTGCACAGGTCCCATCTACTTCAAATCCAGTCTTAATCCTTCAAAAATATGCTGCCTTCCCTCCAACACATTTAATCGCTCAATCCTCCTATTTCTTCTTGCCCTGACAATACAGCACAGCCTCAGCACAGGGACCCCAAGACGGTGCAGCACAGCCTCAGCACGGGGACCCCAAGA
>JAHRHZ010000122.1:3072490-3133722 GCA_024137785.1 Ginglymostoma cirratum | reverse complement strand
TCTCCAACATCTGCAGTTCCTACTATCTCTGAAACAAATCTAACCTGGTCAGTTACTGCCCAATCACTCTACCCCTTAATCATTTGTCAAGTGGTGGAAGATGTCATCAACAGAGCTATCAAGCAGCATCTGCTCAACAATTACCTGCTCAGTGACGCCCAGTTTGGGTTCCGCCAGGGCCACTCAGCTCCTGACCTCATTACAGCCTTGGTTCAAACAGAGACAAAAGAGTTGAATTCCAGAGATGAGGCAAGCATGACAGCTCTTAACATCAAGGCTGCATTCAACCAAGTGTGGTACCAAGGAGCCTGAGCAAAACTGGAATCAGTGGGTATCAGAGGGCTAATATCCACTGGTTGGAATCATACCTGACACATAGGAAGATAGTCACGGTTGTTGCAGAACACTCCTCTCAGCTCCAGGACATCTCTGCAGGAGTTCCCCAGTGTGGTTCCTCGGCCCAAGCGTTTTCAGTTGCTTCATCAATGACCTTCCCCCCATCATAAGGTCAGAAGTGGGGATGTTCGCCAATGATTGCACAATGTTCAGCACCATTCGTGACTCCTCAGATACTGAAACAGTTCATGTTCAGATGCAACATGACCTGGACAATATCCAGGCTTGGGCTGACAAATAGCAAGTAACATCTGCGCCACACACATGCCAGGCAATGACCATCTCCAATAAGACAGCATCTAATAACCGGCCCTTGACATTTAGTGGTGTCACCATTACTGAATTCCCCATTATCAACATCATTGAGGTTGCTATTGACCAGAATCTCAAATGGACTCCCTCAGAAACCCAGTGGCTACAAAAGCAGGTCAGAGGCTGGTAATACTGCTGCAAATAACTCATCTCCTGACTCCACAAAGCCTGTCCACCATCTGCAAGGCACAAGTCAGGAGTGTGATGGAATACTCCCAATTTGATTGGATGGGTGCAGCTCCAACAATACTTCAGAAACTTGACACCATCCAGGATAAGGCAACCCACTCGATTGGCACCACATTCACAAACATCCACTCCCTCCACCACTGATGCTCAGTCATAGCAGTGTGCACTATCTACAAGATGCATTGCAGAAATTTACCATAAGTCCTGAGAGAGCACCTTCCAAACCCATGACCACTTCCATCTCGAAAAACAAGGGTAGCAAATACTTGGCAACACCACCATCTCCAATTTCCCCTTCAAGGCACTCACCATCCTGACTTGGAAATATATCAGCTGTTCCTTCAGAGTTGCTGGGTCAAAATCCTGGAATCCCCTCCCTGAGGGTCAACCTAGCTGCAGCAGTTCAAGAAGGCAGCTCACCACCACCTTCTCAAGGGCAACAAGGGATGGGCAATAAATGACACCCAGGTTCCACAAGTGAATAAAAAAAATTAAGTCCTCAGGGCAATGTCTCAACTAATCAGAATCGACCTGCCTGGTATAAATTTAAACAAAGGTTGGCAGCTAACTGTCAGTCATCATCATCATCTGTATTCTGATTGGTAATCTACCGATTAGAGTCCACTTGACAACTAAACAGCACACTCTTCAAATTCCCCTTCAAAGTGGTATTCTTGTGAATTGTCTTGAGGAAAGCAAGACAAAGCTAGCTTTGACAAAATGTGTCTTTTTTTCAGTGATACTGAAGTGGACTGGAATAAGCTTTACGTCATTTGAACAGTTATGCAATGTCATTGAACAAATTTGATGAATAAAGTTATATTATTGGTAAAAATAAATTGCAGTGTGCACCATGTTAATTGGTTTGGGACACGTTTTACCATTATAACTGACCAGAAGTTGTGTCAGGACTGACTACAGCTGATCGCAGACTTTGTCTGCTGCCCATCAACCTCCCTAAGGTTTTATTTTGTACTTGGAAAAAGATCTTTTCTGCCTGCTTCAATCTGTCCCTTCCAGTACCTCAACCTAGTGCCGTCCAGCTCAAAATACTCTTGCCAGCCACAGACCAAATTTGAAGGGACAGAATATAAGGGTCTATAGCCACGTCCTTTGCACTCCTCCGGGTTTCCAGACATGCCAAATTCAACAAATACAGAGTGTGTGAAATTTTCACTTCCTGATGTCACATTTTCCCCAAATCCTGATGACTGCATTGCATTTGTTCCACATGTGGAGTGATTCACACAACTGCCATTTAAATATTAACCTTTTCTTTACTACAAATGTTCTTTGATGCAAGCATTAATTCTTTGTTTGGTGAGAGTTGCAGTAAAGGTTCAGGGATGAGAGACTTTAGTTATGAAGATGGACTAGAGTAGTTCAGGCAGGTTTCCTTGGCAAAAAGAAGACTGAAGTGATTTGATGGGGGAATTAAAAATGCTGACAAATCTGTAGGGGGTAAGACTGTTTCCACCTGTGAAAGGATTGGGAATGAGAGGACACAGATTTAAAGTAATTGGCAAAAGAAGCAAAAGTATGACTTGGAGGGAGACTTCCACGCAGTGAGTGGTTGGGGTTTGAAATGCACTGCCTGAAAGTGTGATGGAAGCAGATTCAATCCAGACATTCACAATGGAATTAGACAGTATACGAATGGGAAGAATTTGCACAGGTATGGGGAGATGACAAGAGAATGGCATTAATGAGTTGCTCATTCAGAGAGCCAGTGGTGAATTGATGGGCCAAGTAGTCTCTTCCTGAGCTGCAACAAACCTGTGGTTCTGAAATCATATGCACTGTATTCAACATGTCATCAAAATGGCTGTTCTTCACTGGTGAGCCTAGACTGTGACGGTATTGTATCAGAGATAAAAGGTACTGCAGATGCTGGAGAATCCGAGATAACAAGCATGGGGCTGGATGAACACAGCAGGTCAAGCAGCATCATAGGAGCAGGAAAACTTGACATTTCGGGCCTAAACCCTTCATCAGAAATGGTCGAGAATGTCTTCGACCGTGTCTCCCGCATTTCCCGGAACACATCCCTCACGCCCCGTCCCCGCAACAATAAGCAAAAAAGAATCCCCCTCGTCCTCACATACCACCCCACCAACCTCCGGATCCAACGCATCATCCTCCGACACTTCCGCCATCTGCAATCAGACCCCACCACCAAAGACATTTTTCCCTCCCCACCCTTATCTGCCTTCCGGAGGGACCACTCCCTCCGCGACTCCCTTGTCCACTTCACACTCCCCTCCAGCCCCACCACACCCGGCACTTTTCCTTGTAACTGCAGGAAGTGCTACACCTGCCCCCACACCTCCTCCCTCACCCCAATCCCAGGCCCCAAGAAGACTTTCCACATCAGGCAGATGTTCACCTGCACATCTGCCAATGTGGTATACTGCATCCGCTGTACCCGTTGTGGCTTCCTCTACATCGGGGAAACCAAGCGGAGGCTTGGGGACCGCTTTGCAGAACACCTGCGCTCAGTTCGCAACAAACAACTGCACCTCCCAGTCGCGAACCATTTCAACTCCCCCTCCCATTCCTCAGATGACATGTCCATCCTGGGCCTCCTGCAATGCCACAGTGATGCCACCCGAAGGCTGCAGGAACAGCAAATCATATTCAGCCTGGGAACCTTGCAGCCCAATGGCATCAATGTGGATTTCACAAGCTTCAAAATCTCCCCTCCCCCAACCACATCCCAAAACCAGCCCAGCTCATCTCCACCTCCCTAACCTGTTTTTCCTCTCAACTCAAGCCACACCCCCATCTCCTATCTACTAACATCATCCCGCCCCCTTGACCTGTCCGTCCTCCCTGGACTGACCTATCTCCTCCCCACCCCTCAACCGACACTCACCTTTACTGGCTCCATCCCCGCCTCTTCGACTTGTCTGCCTCCTCGCCACCTATCCTCTCCTCTATCTACCTCCCCCTCTCTCCCTATTTATTTCAGAACCCTCTTCCCCTCCCCCATTTCTGATGAAGGGTCTAGGCCCGAAACGTCAAGTTTTCCTGCTCCTATGATGCTGCTTGACCTGCTGTGTTCATCCAGCCCCATGCTTGTGACGGTATTGTCTTCAGCTAACATCACACACTTGAAATATTTCTGGAGCAGAATCACAGCAAAAAGCTACATAATTTATCACTGTCTACAGTTTCAGCATTGACTGATCCATTCTGTTACTCCTTACGATGACTTTTAGAATCGTATTGTATTCATCAGTTTGTTCAGTATTGTGTTTTGGCTCTACTAGCTGCCACAATCTATCTCCAGCTCCTGACATTTTTTTCTCTTAATTCAGGCTCCTTAATCATGGACCTGCTTGGTGAATGTTTCCCATTTGCTCACAACCTGCCACAGACTATAAATCAGAAGTTGCTGGTGCATTTTCTGTTTCTGATCTAGTTTACTGCTGGCAGTCTCCAGAATTGATGCCTGTGTGTTATCTGCAGCAGTTGACGGTAGGTTCAAGGAACTTGATTTTCAGCTGGCAACAGAAAACCAGGGACTCACACCCAACTGACACATACACGTGATCAAAAGTGGCGGGTTGCACCCATCCCAGGCGATGGGAGACAGTGGACCCGATTCTTTGAATGGTGCTGAAAACAGGGACATGTTGCCGAAATTTTTTGGCGTCTTCCAGGACAAATGCAAGAATGCTAAATTTCAAACCTCAGCAACAATTTACACTACAGGAGGAAAAGGTGCTATTTGGTTGGCAATTTGACTCTGATTGGCAACACTTTGTGGGTTGTATGAAATTTGATTTTTGTGTATTTGGCCTGTTGAGTGCAGGAATGAAAAGCTTCAGCAAGATGTCTCTCCTTTTAGCAATATTCTAATTCTGTTTTGCACCACCTAAAACTCCACGCATTTCCCTCTCTAACCAGTCACAAGTGCCATCTCTACCTTACCAATAAACTGGGAATTCCCAACATGATTAAAACTGCTTCCAGTCATAATCCAAAGGCAAGAAACCATAATATTGCAATATCAAACTTTGTGATATTTAAATTTACTGCTTCAAGTGCAGCTCAATTGTTAGCACTCTCTCTATGAGTCATGTTTTGGACTCAAGTCCCAGTCCAGGCTTCACCACAAAAAAATCAAGCCGAATACAGGTGTACTCCTTGAGTCATAGAGTTGTACATCATGGAAACAGACCCTTTGGTCCAACTCATCCATGCTGACCAGACATTCTAGATTAATCTAGTCCTGTTAGCCAGCATTTGGCACATATCCCTCTAAAGCCTTCCCATTCATGCACCCATCCGGATGCCTTTTGAATGTTGTAATTGTACCAGCCTCTACCACGTCCTCTGGTAGCCCATTCCATACACGCACCACCCTCTGTGTGAAAAAGTTGCCCCTTAGGATCCTCTTAAATCTTTCCCCTTTCACCTTAAACCTATGCCCCTCTAGTTTTGGACCCCCTTACCCTGGCAAAAAGACCTTGACTATTCACCTTATCCATGCCCCTCATGATTTAATAAACTTCTCTCAGGTCACCCCATCAGCCTCCGATGCTCCAAGGAAAACAGCCCCAGCCTATTCCACCTCTCCCCATAGCTCAAACCCTCCAACCCTGGCAACATCCTTGTAAATCTTTTCTGAACCCTTTCAAGTTTCACAACATCTTTCCTATCACACTCTTGAATAATACTGACGAAGTATTGTCTTATCTGAGACATTGAGCATTTGGATTAGAGAATTTGTTCTCTTCTGTTCTCTCAACCGTATTCAAAAGATCCCTTGGACTATTTTGGAGAACAGCAGTGGAGCTATCCCCAGAGTCTTGGCCCGTGCTTATCCTTTAACCAACTTCACTAAAAACAGATTATCTGACTATTATCACATTGCTGTGTGTGGGAAATTGGCTGTTGTGTTTCCCCAATTCACCAGGGACTATATTCCAAATGTACTTATGGCTGTGATGCACTTTGAGATGCCTGTGAAAAGTGGAATAAGTGAATCTTTATTTTTATTCTAATTATCATAGCTGGAGACAACACAATCCCATGAGTCTAACATGCCACTACACTTCTTTCATGCAACAGTAGGCTGTGCTGTTTTCCAACAGCTTCCAATGGTGAGCTTGTAAAACAGCTCCTGTCTTTAAACAGTCATCTCCCCTTTACATTCGAGGCTTTGGTGGTGCTTTCAATCATGTCACTTTTTCACGTGACATGTATGCTAAATGACTCATAATTTGCCACTAATAGAGGAAAAAGCAGAATTACAAATTAGGAGAGACTGCCATCTGTTTCAAAGATGGACCCGTTCTCAGAATGCGAGCTGTGCAACACAGGCAGAATGCTAAAATTAGAAGAGGCAACAGTGGAAACTAAGATAATAATGCTGCACAATGTACTTTAAATTAGGAGAGGTGGAGATGAGCAACCTGGAGTAATTATAGGGTTGTAATGGTTAACCAGAAACCACTGGGTGTAACCCAGGCGTATGCTCAATGAAAACTGGCTTTGCCAGCTCTACGGGCACTACAACAGCTTGCAATCATCCCTCCTTGACACGATGATCAAGCTGTTCCTCATTGCACTGTCCTTTGTCCCACTGAGCAGTCCCACGTTCCAGTCCTGTGTTGAATTGGATGATGTTAGCTGAGTCAGGAGGGGGAGGAGGATTATAAGAATAAGAGGCCATTCAGTCCCTCAAGCTTGTTCATCCACTCAACAAGATTGTAGTTGATGCATATCTTAACTTCATCCATTCTTCTTTTGTTGCTAAGTGTCCTATCTGCTAAAAAAATCTAGTTATCTTCAAAATTATCATTATAAATTTAGCTAGCATCTCCTTTTTTTATTAGAGTTTCACAACTATGTAACACTTTGTGTCAATAAGTAGGAGTAAATTACTGCAGATGCTGGAATATGTCCTGAAAACAAAAAATGCAGAAATCACAGCGGGTCAGGCAGCATCCATAGAGAGAGAGCAAGCTAACGTATAGATAAGTGTTTTGTAACTCCCCTGTCAAATGGGTACAGGGTTCTGCTTTTAAGGTTGTGTCACCCCCCCCCACCAGCGGTTCAATCTTGCACTATCCATTCTGTCAATTACCACCAAAAACCTAAAAACCTCACCACAATCAGCTCAACATATTGGAAATCCAACTCTATTTATGTGCTCTCTCCTTTAAATGTAACCAGTGGAGCCACAATAAAATTCTGGTGAATCTTCTTCCTAAGGGGGAAGTGCTGTCACCTGAACTCTGTATATGTGTAACGAAACTCATTTTAAAATACATTCTTCCACAGATATGAATATCAATGCCAAGGCCAGGATTTGGTACTCGTCTCTAATTGCCTCTTGAACTCAGAGGCCTGCTCGGCCATTTCAGAGGGCACTTAGGTGTTATCCACGTTGTTGCGGGTCTGGAGTCACATAGAGTCCAGACTGTGTAAGGACGACACATTTCCTTCCCTAAAGGACATTTGTAAACTAGATGGGATTTTACAACAATTGATGGTAGTTGTCATGGCCACCATCACTGGGATTTGATATCAATTCTAGATTTTATGAATTGAATTTATATACCACCAGCTGTCAGAGTGTGATTTGAACCCATCAGAGTGTGATTTGAACCCATGTCCCAAGAATACTTTGGGTGCATCTGTGCACAGACCACTGAGGTGGAGAGAGCAGTAAGTGAAGCATACAGTACCTTTGCCTTATCCTCTTTATTTATAGGGGTACAGAATACAAGGGCAAGGCGTTGATGCTGAACTTGTGCAAGACACTTATTAGACATCAGCTGAAGTATTATGTGCAGCTCTGGGGACCACTTTATAGGAAGGATGTGAATTGGAGAGGGTACATAAGCAATTTACAAGAATGGCTCTAGGGGTGGGAAACTTCAATCATAGGGATATATTGAAGAAGTTAGGGCTGTTCTCCTTGGAAATAGGAAAGCTGAGAAGAGATTTGATAGAGGTTTTCAAAATTGTGAGCAGGTTACAAACAGTAGCTGGGAAGAAATTATCCCCACCTGTAAAAGGAGCAAGAAAGCACAGGAATACAGTTATTTGCAAAGGAAGTAATGGTAATATGAAGGAAAAAATTCACTCAGTGGGTAGTTAGGGTGTGGAATGCGCCATTGGAAGTGGGTTGGAGGCAGGTTCAACTGAGCCATGAGTGTGGGGGAATAGCTGAAGATTGGCACTGGGTAATAATACCCATCTGAAGAGCCAGTGCAGGCAATAATGGCCCCTGAATGGATTCCTCTGTGCTGTAAAACTTACATGATTCTGAAGAACATTAACCTGTACCTTTGGATTGCTAGCTCATTGACATTACCACAATGCTGCCCATACCCCCACCCTTTGCATTCTAGTTTTCGAATTATTAAGAATTACATTCCAATAACCATGCTGATTTGCTTTTCTTGGCTCTTGAAAGATACTATTTTGTCTTGCTCTGTAATTCAGGATAAAACAGGTCTGGAAAAGCCAAATCAAGAACACCCTGTGTCATATGACCTGTAATATGACCTGGTCAAACCCAAAGATCGTTTACCAAAGCGGACTTCTCTTTTCATTGGGACATGAATCTCCTCCTACTCCACGCGATATCTTTCCAACTTGCTGCACATCCCAAGGCTGCATTCTCCACCATGCAAAATATCAAGCCCACTTCTCCAGTGCTTCACTGTTGTCTGCTGCACATAACAGCATGTTCCGCCTTTTCAGCATACCCTACGTTGTGAAACTCCTCCTCAATTCTTCGTTTGATCTGCTGGTTTTAGTTGACATTCAGGGGATCACCTTTTCTGGACCTGCCCACAAGTGAAGAGAATTTCTCCTCACTCATCCAATTAAAGCTCCTCCTAAACTGGCAAGGTATCAGGGCAGTTTGAGAAATGGTTATTAAGGGTTTACGCAGTCTCAGGCTTTGTAAGCGTAGAGTACAAAAGCTGTGGTGAACCTTTATAAAAATTATTGGTTTGATGTCGCCTGGCATATTGTGTCCAATTCTGCGGGCTTATACCTTAGGAAGGATTTGGAGGCAGTTTATAAGATTCGTGAGAATGGTTCTGGGTTTTACCTGGATCGACTGAGAAAAGCTCTTCTCCATGGACCAGAGCAGATTTGATTGAGGTGTTCAAAATCATGAGGGGCGCTTGGGACACAGTCGACAGGGAGAAACTGTTCCCGTTGGTGGAAGAATCCAGAGTGGGGGAGGACAAATTTAAAGTTATTGACAGAAGAGACAGGCCCTCGTGAGGAAAGAATGAACTGAATTGCTTTTCAATTATTTGGAGATATGAGATTGGCAGGGCTACAGAGAAGGGAAGGGGAGAAGGGTAATGGGCATATAGAGCCAGTACGAGCACGATGGGCCGCATGGCCCGTCTTTGTAATTAGGTGAGCTGCTAAGTTGGACCCTCGCTTACTGTCCCACTCCACACCCTTCCCAGCCTGCAGGCACCGGAGGGAGGTGTGCCCTTTAAAAGGGGGTGTGTTCCTGGAGGGTTCAAGATTCTCTGGAGACTGCACGAATGTGGGGATTATGCAGCGATTTGACGTAAGATCAGCTGTTGCTGGGAGGCAGCTCCACCGAGAACAGAACAGCGTCTGAGGCGAAGGCGCAAGAAGGGGAAGAATTTGTCTAACAACAAAAAAAAATGCAGCTGGAATAAACTCAGCCACTGCAACCTAGCTCCCTCCCCCCCTCCAAAGAAAACCTCCCTCCCTCCTCCCTACGAATCGCAGGCTTGCAACTTGACGTTAAGCGACAGTGAAGAACGGAAAAGCCGCAGTTTCAGGTGGGTGCCCTGCCGATTCTCCCTTCACAAGCGGTTGAATGGACGCTTTCATTTCCAGGGAAGGAAAGCGACGACTGTTTATGCAACTGAAGGCGCGCAGCTCCAGCCCAGACACACAGGAGAATATCTCCATCTGTGTTGTGCTGGGGGAGCCGGGGCAAATGTGTCTGAAAGGAGGAAAAATCCTCCTTCCCCACAATCCTGTCAATGCAGTAAGACAGCTAGATAAACACATGTAGCACTGGAGGGGGGAGATTCTGCTGTTGTATCCCCCAGAGTAAGATGTCTAACTCCCTGGTTGACTTAACCAGTTCAGTACCATGGACAGCACAGCGGCGATGATGTGCCGGGGGCTGGCCGCCCGGACGGGATCACTCCAGATCCACAAGCTTCAAAACGGTCTGGACGCACACCTTCCGGAATGGTGCGACTTCCATCGGGATCTGGGATGGGGTAAAAATTCCTCCGGGACGTGAGAGGAATAGTGGTTCCTTGTCCCGCTTTGAAAATTGGAACGGTCCTTTTCATCTTTTGTTAATTTAGAGTATCGTTATGTTTTAACTACTCCATTCGTTTCTGTATTTTGTGTGTGTGTGTATGTGTCTGTCTGTGTGTGTGTGTGCGTGAGAGAGAGAGAGCGAGAGCGGGGTGGGGGCGGACTATCACATTCAGCATCATGCTTCGAAACCCAAGGATGGTGCCCTTTCCTGCACCAGAGTGCCCAATTTATAATCCGTCAGCTGGCCTCTTCAATTAGACTGGCAGTGCCAATCACTCACGAAGCAGGCAAAGTCATCTAAATCCATTCCTTGGAGCAAGGCATCTCACTCATCATGACTGACTTGAGGGTACCTCTTACGTTAAGCCACTTTTTACCATCCAAAGGTTCTGCACCATTTGTTTTCCAGTATAAAGGAGTATTCGCTCTGCATTATGAACCACCTACATGGCATCAATGGTTCCCCCACTAGTGTCTCAGCAATAGCAGACCCAATAAGAACAGATTCAGCTGAATGCGGCTTGGTTAGAAGCCTGGGAACCACTGTTCGCCTGGTGACCTTTCACTTGGGAATGAGGAGATCTGAGTCAGCCACACCTGACAATATCACTTCACTGCAAAGCAGACATATTGTGGACCCTTGGAGATGCTGCTCAAAGTGAAATAATCACCCTTGGGCAGACTGGCTGAAAATTCGCAGCAAAATAATTAATTCATATTCCAACACCCTGACACAAACAAGCTACAATTCTGATACATTTGCATTGACACACACACACACATGCACAGGCACGCACACCTACACACCCTCTGATTCACATATAAGACGTATTGTGGTACGTACACACATTAACCTCATATATAAACACCACCAGTTGAACTGTTTAACAAACCGATTTCGGTGAAGTTTTAATCTTCTTTTCCTTCACAAGACACACGCTAGTGCCACTGGCATTGTGTGATGCGATAAATCTCAGACAAACAGAACTTAGGGTTCATCCACGATCAGATAAAGCCAGATCTGTGTTTGTAAAAATAAAATGGCTGAATGAAGCATTGTATAGGGAATTCACCTCACTGGGGCACTCTCTGGCCCATGTTGAATCAGACAGTTGTCAGTCTAAATGGAGATTTGTGTCCATCTCTGCCCTTTCACTAACCACTGCCTTTCATCATACTACCCACTTTCTATTCACATGACAAATATTACTGGAATGGGCCAGAGTGTGTTTCTGGCTGTCACGGTTTCTCTGTTTCCATGGGAACACCAGCGTGGGTTGTGGAAGTCACTACCAGCATTTATCCTGTGAAGAATAAATGGTTTTTCTCTGTATTGCTTTCTATCTGGGCATTGCAGAACTGGTTTGAAGACAGAACAACAACAAATTCCATTGTATGGTGCCATTAACATGGATAGTATCCCAAGGTTTATCCCTGAGTTAGGGTAATGTCTCGGACCCTGGTCAAAAAGGTCACATTTGAAAGGTGGGATTTTAAATGGGAAGAGAGCAAGAAAAAAGCAGAGAGATTTTGGGATGAAGCCACAAAGAATATGAGTAAGAAAGGTGAATATTACGTCTTCAATGACAGGCTAAAAGGCGGATATACTGCAAGCTAGAGTCAGTTTCTGATGATAAGGTGGATGTAATGATGGAGAGGAGATTATCTGAAATGAGGCCATTGTAGATGAAAGTGAGTATTTTCACCTCAACGCTTTAAGACGCTGGAAGACTGGGGGCTGTGGACGTGTGGAACCCTGTGGTTTGAAAATGTTGAGATTTATAGAGGAAGCATGTTCAGTCAAGAGCACTGAGCTTAGTGGAGTGATAAAGCATAGAAAATGGTTTCAGCAGCAGTGGTGGGTTAAGAGGAAAGGGGCCAATATTGTAGAGATATAGGTTAACAGTGACAGAGGAATTGTGAGCTTCTGAAGAGCTTTCAATGTTTGCAGTCTTGAAGAGGAGGTGGCATAGTGATAACAGCACTGGACTAGTAATCCAGAACCGTATGCTAATGCTCCGGAGACATGAGTTTGTATTCTACCAAAACAGAGGGTAAAATATGAATTCAGTAAAATCTGGAATTTTAAAAATTCATTCACGGGATATGGGCATCGCTAGCTAGGCCAGCATTCATTACCCATCTCTGTTTGCCTTTGAGAAGGTGGCAGTGAGCTGCCTTCTTGAACCTCTCCTACAGCTGTTAGCTGTGCAGCTACAATGCTGTTAGGGAGATAGTTCCAGGATTTTGATCCAGCAACACTGAAAGAGGAGGGATATATTTCCAAGTCAGGATAGCGAATGGCTCAGAGGAGAACTTGCAGAGGGTGGTGCTTTCATGATTCTGCTGCCCTTGCCCTTCTTGATGGAAGTGTACGCAGGTTTGGAAGGTGCGAGCGAGACTTAAGGAGATTATTAGTGACCACGTAGTCGTTGTTGACTGTGGTAAAAACCCATCTGATTCACTGATGTCTTTTAGGGAAGGAAATCTATCCTTACCTGGTCTGGCCTACATGTGAGTCCAGACTCACAGAAACATGCTTGACGTTTAACTGCCCTCTGAAGTGGCCAAGGAATCCATCCAGTTTGAGGACAGTTGGGGATGGGCAATAAATACTGGTCAGCCAGAAATATTCACATCCTATAAATGCATTGGAGAAAGGTACCTGGCATATGACATGAAATGTAACAGCACTTACAGTCTCTGCAACCTCAGAACATTAAATACACAGGAGAATTATCATGGAATATGTTCTCACATTGTGCCCAATATAATTTTTCAGTCAGTGCACATCTCTGAAAAAAATTCCAAAAACCACCACGGATGTTTCACCATCAAACACTAATAGCACCAATCATATCCTCAGGATGACCCGAAGCCAATGAAGTACTTTGGAGGTGCAGTCAGTGATGTAACACAGCAACTAGTTAGGGCACAGCAAGGTCCCATAAGCTGCATTGGCCAGTTAATCTGTTCTTTCAGGTATTTGTCAAAGTTTTGTCCAGGAGACCAGGGAGAACTTGTAAATCATTCTTCAAATAATGCTGTGGGATCTGAAGGCAGACAGTGTCTCGAATTTAACACTGCACCTGAAAGACAGCATCTCTGATGGTGCTGCGCTCCCTCACTACTGTACAGGGATGTCAGCCTAGCTTTAGTGCTAAAGCATGGCTTTGTTATTCACGGGAGATAAGGGTCACTGGCATGTCGGTATTTAATGCCCATCTCTAATTGCACAGTGCTGAGCTGCTTTCTTAACTACTGCAGCCTGTGAGGTATGGGGACACACACAATGCTGTTAAGGAAGGCTGTTACAGAACTTTGACAACCACAGCGTAGAAAGAGTTATTTCTAAATCAGGATGATGTGTGGCTTGGAGGGGAACTTGCTGGTGCCCGTGTCTCCACGTTTCTGCTATCCTTGACCTTCTAAATGATAAATGTCATGTGTTTGGAAAGTACTGTCGAAGGGAACCTTTGCAAGCTCCTGAAGATGCACTGTGGCCTCTGTGCATTCGTGGTCAAAGGAGTGATGGTGAATGTGGTGCCAGATGATGTCAAGCTCCTTGAGAGTTGTTGGAGCTGCATTCATCCAGGTACTCCTGACTTTTGCTTTGGGCATGGTGGAAGATATTGGTGTAGTCATAATGCATTGCACCAGTAATTCAGAGGCCCAGCCTAATGCTTTGGGGTCACAGGTTTGAATCCCACCAGGGCAGATGGTTGAGTTTAAACTTAATCAATAAGCCTGGAAAGCTAGTCTCAATAGTATTGACCATGACAACTATCACTCATGCCCTTCAGGGAAGTAAATTCCCTTTTGCCTAACTGTGATTCAAGGCCCCCAGCAATGGGTTGAGTCTTAATTGCCACTCAGTTCAAGGGCACAAATATTGGCCTTGCTAGAAAGGCCCATATCTTATGAAAGTATTAAAAAACAGTATCACTCGTCCAACTGGGGCTTGAGCTTAGGATTAGAGGCAAGTCTGCTAACCATTGTACCACAACTGTCACTGTGGAACACCCTTTTAAAGAGCTCAATCTGAGCAGAGACCTGTACAAGCAATGCCTGAGCGAAAACAAAAAGGAAAATCCTCCAGTTTTCTCTCTGCAGCTGCAATGGCACAGCTGACATCTTTCTGATGATTGCTTTCCACTGAAGAGACACAGGAGGCACCATTTATTGCTGTAAAGATGTTTCCACCGACAGAGCAAAATGAATCGCTTATTCGTCAATCTGAATTGCATACCAAGAGTCACAAATTCAAACTGTCACCATACTGTAGACGTCGCCATTTAAATCAACCTCTGAAGCCTCGAAAAATCCCTCCACAAGCTGGCTTACAGTCTGAGTCTGCAAGTGATCTGTCAGTCTGGGTGTTTATGAGCTTGTCGTTTGTCAGGTGGAGTCTGCTCTGTGTGGACAAATCTTAAATCCTGGTGCACCTTTGCAATACAGACCCCACCACTCGCTTGATTTCTTTGGACCCAGTTAGAAGGTAACTAAAACACACATTAGTGGGGTGAAAAATTAAGGCTGACTGCTAATGCACTGCACTGATGCGGATGCCCTATTTGTTTGATCAGATGTTCACAGCTCAGATACTGACACTGCCCATTCCTGAAGGGCTATGGGAGAGTTGCGTTCAGCACATATTGAGTCAACAATTATGAGTTGGTTGCTGCCATGCCAGGGAGCAATAGATATTTCATGTGCCACACACCAGAGGGCAATAATCTTAGCCCGCTGTGGGGGACACAAATGAGGACCTTGATGTTGCAGCATTGATGGCCGCTCCCACCGGGTGCGTTGGAAGGCTGCTCAGACATTCAGACAGAGTGTACAGGGAACAGCATTTCCTCCCCATAACCTCTGGTGCATCTCCCTGTGACTGCAACTCACCACCTTATTGTAACCTTTGTGTGGACAGGTCCCCTATGTCTCTGCCCACTCTGTAAAGTTGCAACAATACTCGCTGGCAAATCCACTGAGCCTCCAAATACCCTCTACACCTCGTCAAAGCAGACCTTCAAAATCACAAGTCCAGACTAACTGGGTGCCTGTCCCTTTGAACAATAGTCCCGTCATGCAGGCTTTGGCAATCAGTGTGCAAATCGTCCAAATGGACCAAACTAGGAAAAAGGGCTTCACCTGAACCAGCAGGACCATGCGACATTGTGCCCTTTCCCACCATGTGCAGTGCTCATGTGGGATGCTGGTGTGAGTGTCCTTCTGAAGACCATTTTGAAAAGGAAGAATAGAAGCATTTCTCCAGGATGGGCTGAAAGAGACCAGTCACCTTTCAGCAGTTGCTAAACACGTGTGGCTATTGATCAAATGAAGTGCAGTGATTTAATAAAAGAGTTCAGCGTGAGCTAACCTGCGAGGGTGTTGCTGCATCATTTAGTATTATGAGTCAGCATTAAGAACAGTACTTACCGAGTCAAGCGACATCCCCCACACAATCGACTGCACCATCTGCTATTAACCTGTCCATGAACAAATCTCAGAATGTGCAAAAACAAAAATGGTAAAAAAAAACCTTTTTTGTAACAGCCTTTTGTGCCTATTCACAATGTAATGGGAACTAAGGTTTACTGAAAGGGAATAATGGGTTATGGGGAAAAGGTGGCAAGGTGGAGTTGAGGATTATCAGTGCAGTCATGTTCTCATTACATAGCAGAACATATGTATAGAATCCCTATGGTATAGAAAGAGGCCATTTGGCTCATCGAGTCCACACCGACTGTCCAAAGCATCCTCCCCAGATCCAACCCGACCACCCTATCCTTGTAATCCCGCATTTCCCATGGCTAATCCACCTAACCCGCACACTGCTGAACACTGTGGGCAATTTAGCATGGCCAATCCACCTAACCTGCACATCTTTGGACTGTGGACGAAACTGGAGCACCTGGAGGAAACCTGCACAGACACGGCGAGAACGTGTGAACTCCACACAGACAGTTGCCTGAGGGAATCAAACCCAAATCCCTTGTGCTGTGAGCCACTGTGCCACTCGATGGACTGAATGGCTGGTGCTGCTCCTGTGTCTAATGGTCTATTCCCAGGAAATTTAAAAAATATTCTTTTAAGTTTACTGCAATAGAAAAAAAAAATTGTAATTAGATCGTTCAGCTGCACAACTTGTCTCTCCTTTTGGTGCTATGGGTGCCACCTCACATTCAAATGGCACTTATGCCAGCATTTTACAATATCAGACAGTGTATACTGCTTGTGTGGGCATCAATGATACTTAAGCTCAATGCTCCAGTCCTCTCCTAACATTGCACAGCTAAATATGTGCTCAGCAGAAAGAAAGCACACTCCCCACCTGTTTCTCCCCAATGTGCTTCAATAGGATTATCAACTCCTGTCAGGCAATGTCCCTGTAAAATGTCGCTGTTGTGCAGTGCCAGTTTCTTTCAGTGCACAATATAATGTAGCTACTGAACCTGGAGCACGGCTTGTGTGTACCATCCAGGCTGTTGCATGGCTACGTGCTCTCACAATGTAACATGCTCTTAGGTTAGTTGCTTATTCATCCCCGCTGGCACATGCTGAGTGACTGCAAGTGCTCGGTGGTTTGCACTGTCATTTACATTTGGTGAAGCTGACAGGGAATGGTGTGGCATGTGGTGATAGACTCAGTTGCGACTTCATGACCACCTTCTCATTGATTCATGGCTGTTGTATTTACTATCCTCACCCTTCTTGCTTAATCAGCAGTGTACGAATTAACTTTTTTCAGAAAATGGCTTGGCTGAAACATTACCATTATACAATGAGCAGGCCCCTATGAATCGCCATTGTGTGGCCCAGCAACAGTGTAATCAATACATCCATTCCTTCGTCGCTGAATGAACTGTGAGTAATTATGTTTCTCACAGATCAAAGAAGAGGAATGATAATCGTACTGTCACGGCCTGCATACACCCTGCTCACACCATTATATGTTCTCAATGAAACGTTTGTAAGTGTGAATGGAGAAGATTTGGATTTATATGGTGCCTTTTATGTCCCAAAAGCAATGCAGTGTTTTTTGTAGCAGAGCCATGATGTGCACAGCAAACTCCCACAAACAGCAAGGGAAGAGGTGATCTTGCAGGGATGGGGGTTGAGCAGTAAACATTGGCCCAGAGCTCCCATGTTCTTCTTCAAAATATTGATGTGGGATCGTCAATACACTCCCCAACAGGCCAGGCAGGGCCTCAGTCAAATTTGAGATATGCTGCACTAGTCCAATACCACATCATGTCTAGGCCAGTCACTCTGGTTCTTTTTTCTGATGCCAGGTCTATGCAGGTTACTAACAGTTATGGCAGAGGAAGGTATTTAAATTAGCTCCTTTGTGCTCCGGGTCAAGATGGGTGCCCTGGTCTGTGGGTCCTCCAGGCAGAGTGCTTTGCTTTATATATAAGTTCAAAGGAGATCAGTGTAATTCATCTCAGAAAGGGTTTTATTGCCTCTTGTGGCAAGTCAGGTCGTTTCTATTCTGGGATGGTCTCTGAGAGTGTTTATTAAAGGTGAAGGCACATTATTTAAAGATTAATGGAATAATGGACAGAGAGACAGAGAATTTAGAAGAAGCACAAATAAGAGCAGTCCTCAGGAGCTTGGCCATCTGGATTTTCATGTGAGGTTATTGATATTAGAAGATGAGGTCATGGGATAATAGAAAGATAGAGAGGCCGTTCAATCAATCATGTCTATGCCAACGACAAAAAGAACAGCTAACTTGCCTAATCCCACTCTCCAGCTCTTGGTCCTTACAGCATTTCTTTCTTTCAAATGTGTTTCTTTCAAAAATGAGAAGGTGTCATATCTGTCTTTATCCCCTATCAGGCACTGAATTCCAGACCTCCACCATCTTTTAAATAAAAAGAAAATTCTCCTCATTGCATTAAGGAGAAATTCTCCTCACACTAATACCAAATGGACCTCATAAAATATGAATTCCCTGGTTGGGGCTGTCAATCTGGTCCAATCAGGGAGCCCTGGCTGACAGATGTAAACAGCGATGTCAGAGGTTCTGTTCGCTCTGAGAGCTGGCTCTGAGGGAGCTGGATCAGTGTCAAGGACTCTCCCATGTAAATAAAGGGTGACTTGGTGATGGCATACTGGCAGTGTTATTTCGGTGGTGAGGAGTGAAAAGCACGCTTCCGGAAAAAATTTGCTCGCAACAGTCGCCTTTGAGTTGGGGTGAGCATTTCTGGCATCATGCTGTTATTTGGGAATCTTCACTTGTTCAATCCTGCGGCAAATACTGGGCCCAGTTTGCAGAAAGAATGCGCTATTTTTTCTAGGCAATTGACATTGGGGCAGATGAAAAGCAACGAGTAATTCTCCTGACAGCTTGTGAACCCACAGCTTTTTTGGTTATTTGGAGCCTAAATTTTCCTGTGACGCCAGATACTAAAGTCTTTCAAGAGTCGACAGATTTAGTTCAGGAACATTACGATCCCAAGCCTCCTCTAATTCTCAGACACTGTTGGTTTTACTTGGCAATTTGAGAACCAGGGGATTCTGTCTTGGGATTTTTGATGAAGTTAAGATGACTGGCAGAGGCATGTGACTTTGGTTTAACTCTAAGTGAGATGCTGAGAGACTGATTGATATGTGGAATTAATGATGTAACTATGCAAAAATGTCTACTGGCTGAAACCCAACTGGACTTCAAGCAGGCACTACAACTGGCTTTATCACTGGGAAATGCGGTAAGTGGAGTATATAAGTTACCGGGTATTCTGATGGAAGTGGATGCCCTCGCCAGTCCAACTGAGCTTGGGGAATACCACTTCAGTAAAGGCAATTTCATAGCCTCACTCAGGACATATCCTGAACAGAGGGAGTGTAAGTCAGCCCACAGCAAAACCCCAAAACAAAGCCAAGCCTTGGCCAAACAGTTAACATGTTCTTCAGGATCCAGGCCAGGAAGTCATTGCAGCTGCTGCCGGTATGCGGACTCAAGACAGCAAAACTGTTCCACTAGACCTAAACTGAGTAAGAGAACTCATAGGCCAGTATCCAGCAGAGTGCACACACTGGAAAGTCCACATCTGCTTTGAAATGGTTAAATTGCTTAGCAACATCCAAATCAGAATCAATCAAAATAAATATCTGGTTTAATAGTCACCCAGTTCAAATGGAGGTCGATACTGACACAGCCATTTCAGTGATTGCTGAACCAGTCTTTAAGAAAATTCGCTCTGCACTCCAACCCTTAAGTTTGTGCAAGATCTTGGCGAGGCAGAGAGCCTACACCGGGGAACCTTTACAGATTAAGGGTACGTCAGGGTAGTTTTAGCTCATAGGTGGTCCAATGGAGAGGAATGCCCAATAGTGACGGCAACAGGAATGCCAATGCCGGACACAAGACTCTGCTAAGCGAGAGAGTTTACTTCAGGGGATTTGTTGCAGGAGTCACAGGAATGGCCCTGCATGGGTTAGAGGCCATGTCCCGTGACCTGAGGTCAGGTCCAGTGATGTATAAAGCTCAGGCAAGTGCAGTGGTCCTGAACAAGCACGTGGACCATAAGAAAGCTGCAAACTCACAAACAGTGTGGGAGCAAAACGTGCCCAGCTTCTCGACTGCCTTTCTGACTGTTCTGGACTTGTTTTCTTTGGAACAGAGGGAGGCTGAGAGGATATTTAATGGCGAAATGTATAACATTATGAGGAGTCTTAACAGAATGGATAGGATGAGCTGAGAGGTTCTGCATCTCCGTCAAGTGTTGGAGATACATCAGAATCTGAGATGGACATGGCGGATGTTGCCACCTTGATGCCTTTGCTGCCTGAAGAGGACAATTAATTTCTTCTGAGACAATCTGGGTGCAAGAGGAGAGCGACTGTGCATTACACGCAGCCCTTATCAGAGGCAGAGTTGGAGGAATCTGACACAGTGCTAAAATGCCTCAGGAGGAGCTATTAAAAAAAAATGGCCTCTATCCTTGGACTCAGAGGGGGAGGGATGTAGTAATTGTACAAAGTCAGCCTGGTGGACCCCATAGAATATGAGATACCTGATTGGGGCTGTTAATCTGGTTCCAATCAAGTGAATCCCGGCTGACAGATATAAACGGCAGTGTCAGAGGTTCTGTTCACTCTGAGAGCTGGCTCTGAAGGAGCTGGATCGGTGTCAAGGACTCTTTACATGTGAATAAAGGGTGACTTGGTGACAGGATATAGGCCTCGGTGGAGATTTTCCCCCATCCCCTCCCACCCTCCCCATCCCGATTACTCAGACACTTCTTTTAAATCTATGACCCTGGTACTGACATCTCAGCTCATCCTATCCATTCTGTTAAGACTCCTCATAACGTTATACATCTCTCCATTAAATCTCCTCTTAGCTTCCCTCTGTTCCATAGAAAACAAGTCCAGCCGATTCAATTTGTCTTAATCGCTGGAATTATCCCAATGTTGTAGATTCACCATGAAACATGCCTTATAAGTAAGGTGAAAAAGAATTTAGCAGTGGCTGTAACAACTGACTGACGACATCCATCAATGTGATATTGTAATAAGCAAGGTTGAATGAATCTCAAAAGCATCATTCTTTAAGCTGGAACAGATAACGGCAACTTCAGATCGATTGTTCCTGAGGTCCCATTGGTGGGTAGCTTCAGGCTCTTGTCTTTAGAAATGGATTGGAAAGAATGAACTCAGAAAGTCTTGAAGTCCAATGAAATATCTTTAATGTATCATTACTCATCGACGTACCGAGACACAGAGATCTCGTCAAATGATTTAAACAATGTGGTTGCACAAACATCAGATCAAGAACAGATAACTGGTTAAGAAGATGTAGATTGGAGTAAGAGAGAGAACTTGCATTACTATTGCACCCTTCAGGACCACAAGACAATCCAAGACAAGCCAATGAACTGATTCAGTACCTACAAGTATCTGTTGCATTAATCAAAATACAGGATGCTGGAAATCTGATATCAAAACAGAAAATGCTGGAGAAACTTAACAAGTCTTGAATGAAATGATGGCAGAAATTGCAGAAGCAACTGGCTGTAATCTTTTGGTCTTCCTTGACTATATTTATACAGAACTGGCTGAGTTACAGGAAACACTGCTTAATGGTCAGTGGATATTTTATGGGCGGGAGGAATGTTCATAGTGGAGTTCCCCATGGATCAGTATTGGGATCCTTGCTTTTCTTGGTAATACATTAATGATCAACATCTTGGTGTGCAGGGGACAATTTCAAAGTTTGAAGATGATATAAAACCTTGGAAGAATTGTAAACTGTGAGGAAGACAGCGTAGAACTGTAACAGGACACTGACACATTATTAGAGTGGGTGAATAGGTGGCACGTAAAGTTCAATGCAGAGAAGTGTGAGGTAATGTATTATGAGGTGAGTTAAGCCACAATCTTCAACATCCACTCCCTCCGCTACCAATGCTCAGGAGCTGCAGTGTGTCCCATTTACAGGATACACTGCATCAACTCACGAAGGCTGCTTAGACAACTTCTAAGTCCACGACCACTGCCAGTTGGAGGGACAAAGGCAGCATGGGAACACCACCAGTTGCAAGTTCCCCTTCAAGCCACAGACAATCTATGCTTGGAACTGTATGGGCCAACATTTATTGTTTACCCCCAACTGCCTCTCAAACTGAGGGCAGTTAAGAGTCCACCACATTTCCATGGGTGATAGGTAGGACAGACTCACTAAGGGTATCAGGTTTCCTTCCTCAAGGCCATTAGTGAACCAGATGGGTTTTTACAACAATTGAGAGCTACCTTTGAATTCCAGATTTGAATTTAAATTCCTGCGTCTGCATGGTACCAAGAAGGATAATGTACCATCATCCCTATGGTAGAGGGTGTAATCTGCGACTTTGAGCACTGAAGCAGGTGAGGGCTGTCCTTCTTTGAGGATTGCACTGATGGCATATTTTTAAGACAGTGGGACAGTACTTGAGGAGGTGGTGAGGGGGAGAAACAATTTACAATATCAGTTTCCTGAATGCCAGGAGGACAACATGGATTGTCAGCAGTTTTAGTGGAGACAGAGTCGAGAGACAGGGCGGAAGTGGAAAGAGAAGGAGCGGGGGAAAAGCTAGAGAATGCTATAGCTGCAGAACAAAGGCACGGGGCATTTGGTAAAAGAATGGCATGGTGCACAATGGTGGAGGGCAAGAAGCAGAGAAAACTAGCTCTGTATAATTCTCATTGTTGTAGGTGGGGTGGGGATAAGGGACCAGGATGGGAAGGCATTGCAGAAGGGGGCGGGTTCTTAAAGCATGGGATGCAAGTTATAGAAACAAGTGTGGGTTATCTTTGCTTGGCAGATGATGCTGGAGTAATATTTGATTTGGCAGCAGTGATTGACCACAGCAGTGCTTTAAGTTGCTAAAGCTCTCTACACACAATATAAAGTAAGAGCTGGAAGCAGTAAATGAGTTGCAATTTGAGAACAGCTTTATAATATTCAAATAGGGACTGGAAGGCTGGAAACTGCGCTTGTACAGGCAGATGACCCTCTGAGATTGAGATTTGTGCTGAGGAGGATGGTATATGTATTGCATACTTAAATGTTTCACGTGGACAGGAGGTAGCAGGAGTGTCACAATCCTTACTACTGCCAGTTCACCTACTTGGCCTGCCTGTCAGTCATTGGTTCAAATTCTGCTCCTGCATCTCATCAAGGCTGCTCAGAGGAAGTGCCATTGTCAGGAATGTCACCTTTTGGAGAAGACATTAAACACAAGTCCCATCTGCCCAGTCTGGTGAAGTTTCAAAGATCCCATGACACTATTTAAAGACAAGCAGAGAGCTATCTCTTCTGGTGTCATGACCTACGATTCTGCTCAAGCCTGACCCAACGAAGACAGCTCATTTCTCTGTCTGCAACAGAAATTCCACCTCAATGGCTGTGAGATGATACAAGGATGATGTGATAAGACGAGTTCTATTTTTACTGCCATTTATCACCTCGGTGAACATAACAACAAGAATAGGAACGCTGAATGATCAGGAGACATCCAAGTGTGAGATGAATGATCATATCTCACTATGATGTTAGCAAGAAGGGTTCAGCTATAGCAGATTAAAATAGAGGAGTCTCGGCCAGTGTGGATGTTGGGTTCATCACTGAACTGTCGGTTCGGGGAGATGAACAGACCTTCCCTGAATACACACTATTTTATCATTACAGTGGGATTGCATCCAACTGAAGCCCATTGCTTCTTGTTGCCATGTGCCACCATTCCCCCACCCTGCTGTCTGCTTCTCTGTGCTCTTCACTCATACTGATGCAGCCCCAGCCAAAATAATTCCTCATACATCATCTTTGGACAATAGGAAGGAGAAATTGTTGAGAAAATATCGGCACTGTACTCAAGGGCTGAATATTGCCTTCTCACAAATGGCTCCCAGGGGGCCTTTACCAATGAGTATAATACAAGCAAAATCAAATGTTGACTGTTTGGTCTATAAACCCCTTATCTCCATTCCAATGTTTTTCACGTTGTCCAAGTGTCTCCAATTTGCTTCAATAACTGGAGCGCCATGACCACTGTTGCTAGGTTACAGATTGACACCCAGTTGTAATGTCAGAAAGTCATTCTTTGCACTGACCTCCTGATTTCCTCTTGTAGCTTTTCTAAGAGTCTCAGCTGGTGTTCCTGGCCTCTTTAAATGCCCAATTTCTGTTGTCTCACACACAACGTTCATTCTGCTTGTGGTAACTGTAAAGAGGTCAGCCAGGGGTTGTCACAGATTATGAGTTCCTTGATTGGGGTTGTTAACCTGGTTCAATTAGGGAGCACTGGCTGACAGATAAGAACAGGAGTGTCAACATCCTGTTCACTCTGAGAGCTGCCTCTGAGGGAGCTGGATCAATGTCAAGTACTCTTCACATGTAAATAAAAGGTGAGTTGGTAACAGAATAGTGGAGTTGTTTCACCATTGTAACCTCCAAATTATTTGTCTTCCTGCTGTCAATCTCTAAACTCAAACCATGTCCTGTTTTTGTACAGCGAGAGAGAGCAATGGCGGTGGAAATCAGAAAGCAATTCAGAGGGCTGGTGGGAGAATGTTCTCTCCACTTTTCTTAATCAGAAAGAGAGGGGAGTGCGGTAAGAACAATTAAAGAGGGAGTAAGTTGCATTAGGTATGACACATTATTCAGAAGCTATTCTTCATTTGCTAAATATGAAGGTTCATTCAATCTGAATGAAAAGGTTTTAGAAAAGCTGTCAGATGAATTGAACTATCACATCAGCATCGATTGCACAGACATAGGAGATGGTAACAGTTCTTACACAGTCTAACTCTGTTGGGAAGGTCACCATACAAACCCACAGAATGAGTAGATAGAACATTGCCTGCAGAAGCTCGAATTTTAAGCAAGGACTTTTGTTGTGAAACAAGGCTGGTTGTGAGGAAGCCGTTTCCTTGGATAAAATGGCAGATTTCAAGGAATTAGAACATCAAAATAGAGTTTTCTTTCCTTCAGTAACAACAAGCCCATCAGATGTAAACTTGCTTTCCCGCGGGAGAAAACGGCTCCTAATTAAACTTGCATTTTCTATCACTATGAACAAAAGACAATGCCAGACTTCTGACAAAATCTGTCTTTATATTCCTGGACTGTTTTAACCAATGGGCAGCTTCATGTGTTTTGCTTTCTACAGTGGGAAGCTTTGACTTTGTCTGAAGTCCTCAGTAAAAGAATAGCCAGAAACCCTGAACTTAAAGAAGTCTTGTTACAATAAATATACAAATATATAAATTGGGCTGCAAATTTTTTGTAGGTTCCTGGCAACATATGTATTTTAATTTGCCATTCTAGGTACATCACTGTGTTGTGTGACACAACTTGGGTTTTAGAGTAACCTGGGACGTTTATAGTTTACAGCCTTTGACTGCTTTGAGGAATGAGTGCTTCTTAGCCCATGCTGTCAGAAGAATTGAAACTATAACTGGCTGAGAAGCAGTGTTCTCAACTCTATCTCTAGCCAGGCTGGTGGATGCACTCTGCTTTTCCCACTCTTAACCACTGCCTTTCAAGCAGCCTCTACAATGCACAATGTTCAGTACTTCTCTTAACTCCTTACACACTGAAGCAGACCATGCATGTATGCAGCAAGACCTAGGCAACGTTCCGTCCCAGTCTGAGAAGTGACAACTAGCACCACATGTTCGCGTGTCCAAAAGAGAGCATGTATCTTCCATTAACATTTGGTGGTATTATCTTTGCTAAATTTCCCATTATCCATATTTCTGGGGGTCACCATTGACCTGAAACTGAACCACAGCAGCCATATAAACACTGTGGCTACAAGAGAAGGTGCAAATTTTGCAATGGGTAACTTACCTGTTGACTCCCCAAAGCCTGTCCATCATTGAGAAGGCTAAGGCATGAGCACCTGCCTGGATGAATGCAGTTCCACAAACACTCAAGAAGCTTAAAACCAACCAGGGCAAAACAGCTCACTTGTTCAGCATCCTACCCACAATCTTAAATATTCACTCCCTACTCCACCAGTGAACAGTAGCAGCAGTGTATACCTTGCACTTTAACAACTCGCATTTTAGACTTCCCATTTCTCACTCCTGTCGGGCAAAGCTCTTTACTGGGTTCAGGTCTTTGAAGGAACGGGGTAGGATCAAAAAGCTCCAGTTCATGGACAGACAGAAGATAAGGACCCAATATGCTGGTGACTCACTGCAGTCACAATGTCTTGTGTCTTGAAAAATGGGAAAATGGCAAGCTCAGGAAACCAGAAACAAACACTGAAACTGCTGAAGGAACACTGATCTAACAGAAAAAAGGCAGCTTCATGCTTTGTACATGGACGCTTCAAAACCAGAGCAGCACTAAGAAGAAGCAACTGATTCTGTGGAGAAAGAGAGAGACAGAAACAGAGTTAATGTTTCAGGTCTGTGACCTTGCATCAGAATTGGGGAAAGTTAGAAATGTAATGTAATAGGTTTCGAGCAGGTGATAGGGTAGAGGGTGAAGAGATTACATGATAACTGGTCATGGGACAGGTAAAGAAACAAAAGATGTACCTAGAGGAGATGTGAGTGACAAAATAGCTACTGTTTGATGGCTAGAGAGATCTTTCACGAAAATGCACACCAGCAAATAGACATGAAATGGAATGGGGGCAAAAGTTCTGATCTAAAATGAATGAACTTGATATTGACTCCAGGACACTGTTAAGTGTCTGGTTGACTTTGCTGTTAAACGCTCCAGGAGCCCAATGTTGTAGTTTGAGGTTCTTCGACATTGGAGAGTGAAGCAGTTCTGTCCATTGACATTGATGGGAGCCACAGTAACCTCCACTATGCAATAATGGCACTGTCTAGGGCATTGCTACTCAACAGCATTCTTTGTGACAAAGATGGGGGAAGGAATTGGGGCAATCAGTTCCGGAATCTGTAATTAACAACAGTAGGCATTGATGCCCAATCTGATGGAGGCATCAACAAGGAAGAGCTCAACAGAAAGAGTGCTCAGAAAGAAAATGTGAATGATCAGATAGCCTCAATCTAGTAGCTAGCTGGATCCGGGATTAATAGCATACCCTGGCAGTCAACCAGCTGGCATCTCACACAGAGTGGCACTCAGGGGAAGTTAAAATAGAAAAGCGACAAGTGGTTAGGAAGTATGGATGAAGAACTGGCTTCATCTTAGCAAGCAGCATTAATGAAACATCAACAGTATCTACTGCCTGAGCCAGGGAACTGGCCAAGCCAGAACTGTGTGAATGAATGACGTGCCTGTGGTTCAAAGTCATCGATCTGATTGTCTATTTGTGTCAGGTCTCTGGGGTGCAGAATGATGGATGAATGATTCCTGGCTATGTCTGAATGAGAGATTGACTGGCCGAGAGTACCTTTGTTAATGTGATCATCCAGATGGAAAAGGCAAGAAAGAGCTTTTCCTTTCTGAGGCACATTTCACTGCCTCTACGGCCTGAAGCACTTTGCAGCCATTGAGGAAACTTTTAAAATTGTCACTTTAAAGTGTCCGTTGTTGTAATGTAGAAAACCCTGCAGCCAATTTGCACACAGCAAGCTCCCACAAACAGCAATGCAATAATGACCAGACAACCTGTTGTCAATGATTTTGATGGAGGGGTTAATATTAACCAGGTCACTGGACTAACACACCCTCTGCCCTGCAAACTCCTGCTCTTCTTTGAAACAGTACCATGAGATCTTTTAAATTGGCAGAGGAGTCCTTAATATCTCACCTGAAAGGCAGCATCTCAGACAAGCCAAATAGCTTTTGCCTTTTGGTTTTGCCTGTGTCAGGTACCAGTTGCAGCTCCATAAACAGTAGGCTTGTCTCAAGAGTCACGAGGTTGGGCATTCAAACTGCACTCAAATAAATAGTTGTGCACCAAAATAAAAACTGAAATAAGCGCAGATGCTGGAAATCAGAAACAGAAACAGAAATTGCTGTAAAGCTCAGCAGGTCTGGCAGCATCTGTGGAGAAAATTCAGAGTTAACGTTTCGGGTCCAGTGATCCTTTCCCAGAACTGTGCACATGACATAGGCTGATTCTCAAGTGTACTACTGAGGGAGCACTGCGCTATCAAAGATTCTGTCATGATATGGCAATGTTTGTTGAAATGTTAAATTCGACAACCCTATCTGCCCTCACTAGTAGATACAGCACCTCTAGACTTGATTGCACTATCTCATCAAAGAACAGGGGAGTTGTCCCTGGTGTCCCTGCCCTATATTTATCAATTAACATAACTAAAACAAATTATGTGGTTAGTATTATAGTGTGGAAGCATGTCATCATGTGAAACAACTGCCTGTTCAGACCTCTGCTCAGCTCTGGAATCCTCCTGTCAGCACTTTCTCCAAGATGAGTACATTCATGCAGTCATGTGGACACAGAGCACTCAACAAGATTTGTGCATCGCCACAGGGTCCTGATGTGCCATTTATTACTCTGTATAGCAGACTAGGGGCAGCAATTTCCTCCTCATTTCCAAAAGCTAGATCTTTCCAAGTCAGAATGAGGAAAGGATAATAAAAAAGAGACTCTTTGTTTTCCACAATCAGCACCCATTTGCTTCTCTGAATTAATCTCTGCACTCCCATATAAATTTGAGGTTTCCTCATTGTTCTTGGGGGCTGGCAGAACTTGAGAAAGATTTCAATATTTAAAAGCAAAAGAGACTCTGATCGTGAGTTAATAGTGAGTAAACAGGTAGAAAGGTTTTGAAATACACAGGTCTGTGAGAGCCCTCCAAACAACTGCAAATCTTCAGCTGCTTCCTCACATTCAAAAAGGTCTCACTTGGAAAAACACTATTTCGAAAGGCTTACAAGGAAAGGGGGTGGGGTGGAGGTGGGAAGCTTGTAGGCAGGAGTGTAGCTAATTGGATATTCCTTCAATGAGCTAGCAGGAGGAGCCAAATGGCTGCCCTCAACCTGATTCCATGAGTGGTTCATGCGCATTTGAGTGCAAATGCTTTCTGCTGACTCAGTCAGAAGTATACCACGAAAAGCCTGCGCTCAGAGTGGTAAGAAAGCCTTGCTATCATACACTCTGCTGCTCCTTTCACCAGATACTGGCAGAATGGCTGGTGAGTCGGAGCCTGCAGATAGATGTCCTGCAGCTGCATGCTGGTGAGTGCAGCATGCCTAAACAACCCAGAGAGCGCTGGGCTTGTACAGATCTGTGCATGACTTGATTACTGAGCACATCTCACTTTGCTCTCTCTTTCTCCTTCTATCTGCTGTGGGAGACAGGGTCAACTGACCACCCCTGGAAAGCAGCAACATCATCCTCCTCCCACCAACCTGCAGGAAACGAGGCTGCTATTGGGCTCTGCAGGTGGGAAAATTTACTTGCTACGTTATGTGCATGTAAGAAAAGTGAAGTGCTCGTGTATGGGCTTGTCTCCTGAGGTGTAAGTCTGCCTTTTTACAGCACAGTACGTTTTCTTTATATGTCCTTCCAATTTGCTGTTAATGTGCAAAAATGTCCTGAACAGTTTCATAGGAGAGTCTAGACATGGGATAGTACCAAGTGTTCGGCCATTCAGGACTAAGATCAGGACAGATTCCTTCCTACTGTGAATCTTTGAAATAGATGCTCAGATGTTGAGTGTACTTGAAACGGATGGATTTCTGAGCAGATTGGAGATAGTATGGGAAGGTGGAATAGAGAGAGAGTTCAGCCATGAAAATATTTTTTATTTGTTCATTGTATGTGGGTGTCACCAGCTAGACCAGCATTTACTGCCCCTCCCTAACTGCCCAGAGTCAAACACATTGCAGTGGGTCTGGAGTCAGGTACAGGCCAGACCAGGTAAGTTTGCCAGATTTCCTTCCCAAAAGCAAACTAGATGAATAAATATGACAAAGGTCTCCATTAGGCTAGTCTTTTAATCCAGATTTATTTTTAATTAAATTCAAATTTCACTATCAGCCATGGTGGGATTTGGACCCAACACTATCGCTGCCTACCCTGGCACAAATGGGAGACAGGCTCAATATGCTAAATGGGCTATTTCTGCCCTAATTTCTTGGGCGCATTATAATCAGGCAGAAATTTGGCGCTGACCCACATAAACGCACAGTAGAACAGGGAACCAAAAGCTTTTAGGAAGTGTCTTAAAGGAGGAGAGAAAAGCAGAGAGGTTTAAAAATGGAAGACCAGAGCTTGGGGCCCAGGCAGTTGCAGGTACGGTCACCAGTGAAGGAGTAGTGGAAGTCAGAGGTGAGCAAGTGTCTAGAAGTGGATGGGATGCAGAAATCTCAGAAGGTAATTGCAGGGTAACAGAAGGTTACAGAGGTCAGAAGGGGCATGGCCAATGTCAGTGACGTCTGGAGGATAATTGTACAAATCAGAGTTTGTCAAAGAGTGCATGCTTATACCATAAGAAGCACAGTCACTAGGAGACAGCTCAGAATTCTGAGAGATTGTGTCTTGCTTGCCTTGGCTGTGCAGTATTGAAATGGTCAACTCCAATCCAGGTAATTTTGTATGTCATGTAGCAAACTAGTCCATAGCTTTGAAGGGCAGTGTAGATCAGTCTCAACACAACTCCTCTTGCTAATTCTGCACATTTTATTGCAACATTTAAACCAGATCCATTTTGCTATTAGTCTGGATGAATTGTTCTTTTATTTTGAAGAAACTCACTGCGGTGAGTCATGTGCAGGTAGGCGTTCAGGAGTAAATGTGTTTAATGGAAAATGATTGACATCTCCAAATGTATGCGACGTTTAGAAAAATGACCTTGCCTCGTTGACTTTTTTTGGGTACTTAATTTTTTCACAGGATGTGGGGATCGCAGGCAAGGCCAGTGTGTGTGTTGTCCATCCGTAATTGATCTTAACTGCTTTCATTAACTTGGTTTCAATAGCCTCTTCCCATTTAGCATTCCACGTCCGAAACGCGTTGCCTGACAAACACGCTTGTTTTATGCTGTTGTTCTAGTTCCCATACCGGTGTCCTGCTGTGGTTCTCTGCAGTCGCCTGCCAACTTGCCTGCTAGGGAAAGGCCACCAATAAGCGCTCATGCCAGAGGCTGCTGTTGGCCCCTCCGCAGCTTCCTAGTGTCACAGCATCTGGGTTCTGACAGGGCAGGTGTGAAGGGCAGCTTGCTGGCTGTTGAAGTCTCTAATCTCAATTCCATGCACATCGAACACAAATCATCCTTGTGCAAGACATTGGGAGGATCTTATATAATACAGCACAGAAGGGAGCAGCTTGCTCTTTCTTGGCTGCACCAGCTCTTTGAAAGAACTTGTTTTCCTATCTTCCTTAACATGTGACTGCAGCCTGAGCAATGGGAGGTGACAGGAATTTAATTATAGACACTTATGACCACCTTGACCAGCTCTGGGCTTTGGGAGTCCAGTTTCAGATGGAAAATGCTGGATCTGTCCTGCGACAGTCTGACAGTCTCTACACCTTCTCAAGGAGAACAGCCCCAGCATTTCCTACAGCATCCTTATCACCGATGTCCTTCATCCCTGTAACCTGTTCCGCAAATATTTTGCACACCCTCTCGAAAGGTTTCACACCCTTCCTTAGCTGTGGTGCTCCAGTTTAGTCTGAACCAGTTTTATAAAGGTTCATCAGAACTATCTTCCCCTTCAGCTTTTATGTCCCTTAAGAACATAGGAAATAGGAGGAGGAGGCTATTGGGTCCTTCAAATCCATGAGATTCAATAGATCTATCTCAACTCCATTATCCCATACTCTCCCATGTACATTGATGATTGAGTATCCATTGGTGACTTCAAAATATCTACCATACTTCGATTTCACTGTTTCTCACAAATGTGCCTTTTGAGTGAATGATGTTTTACACTTAGCAATTCTTTTGTGCATTGAACATTTTTATCAGCCGAGCAACAGTGACATCGTCCTGACAAATTCCACTGCTCCAAGCACTGGCATCCACAAGGTCCCACTCACATGTTCCCCAACACAATGGGATTTCCCCTGGATGTGATCACTTCATATCAGTCCTCCAGCTCCAGCCGCTTCAGAAATAAATGATTAGCTTTTGCCTGAGTCACATTCCCTCGTTCCTGGGAGCTTTAAAATGTTGACTGAACAAGGCTACCATAACACTGATTGCCTTCCAGTACTGGAACCAGGCCAATGCTTAAATCCCACAGAATTTCCTTGCAGCTGTGACGCCACTCTGGCAACCACGATCTAATGTGGCAACACAGGACCAATATTAGCAAACCGTCTCCAAACAGAGATGTCCAAAATAGCCTCACTGCAACTTGTGAATCTCAGCTCTGTTGGTGCATTGAGTTGTCAGTGTTGGACAAACACACAAGCTGCCAGAGCTCCAGTTTCACCCAAAACATCATTAAAAGCATGCTTGATCATGAGAGCTTCACCCACCTATCAATCCCAAGGGGGAACTGCCTTTGGTGAATTTTTATAAATTAGTGAAAAGAGAAACGTATTGTTGAAGATTTTTGTCGTGTGCTCCTCAGGAGTCACACAAGAATGCCAAATTTCAAGTGATCACAACAATTTATGATATAAGCGTAAAGGGAACTGATTGGTTAGCAGGTGAACGCTGATTAGCCATGGTGAAAGCAACAGAGACCCGTAGGCTCCCAAGCATCTCGGCAACTCAAAAAAAGGAACAAGGCTTTATCTGAGATAACAAGGTGTAGAGCTGGATGAACACAGCAGGTCAGGCAGCATCAGAGGAGCAGGAAAGCTGACGTTTCGGGTTTGGACCCTTCTTCAGAAAGAAAGGCTTTATCTTATCTCTTTGGTTGCAGAGAACAAGTCACTGTGCACGAATGTCAGTCCCCTCTGGCATGTGTAAATGAGCCGCATTATGAGATTGGCGGATTGTCTCAGACTATTTGTTATTGCATTTAGGGTGGTTCTGCAAGAGCTGCCCAGTTGAAGAGGTACAGCAAACAGCAGACATTTTGCTTCAGCAACCTACCTCTCCTTCAGTAATGTTCGGGCTCTGTACTACCAATGACTTATTGCATCCTTAATCTTACCTTTTCCCACTTTCCTTCAGTTCTGGCTGTGGGAGCTTTTGGGGAATGGGACTAAGCAGATAGCTCTTACATAGGACAGCTAGGTACAGGACAGGATAGCTAGGACAGACTCAATAGACTGTATAGCCTCCCTCAGTACAAGTGTTATCCTTTTAATGGTTCTTGAAACATAAGCATCACTCACAAGGCCGGCATTTAGTGCTCACTCTTAAATGGCCTTGTGAAGACGGTGGCGAGCCACTTTCTTGACCCAGTGCTGACCCAAATGATGTAGGTACACTTACAGAGCTTCATTCTGCAGCAGTTTGATATAACTGTATGGCTTGCCAGGTCACTGCAGAGGGAAGTTAACAATCAGCCACATTGCCATGAGTCTGGAGTCACAGGCAGGCCAGGCTGGGTATGAATGGCAGATTTCCTCCCTTGAAGCACATGAATGTTTCAGGCAGGTTTTTACAACAACCTGGCAGTATCTATGCAATTCACCTGAAAACTACTCGCTCTGCTCTGAAAGCCAGCTGGTTTGCTCAATCTAGACCATCAGTATCTGCCTTAAATTCCTGGCAGCAGACTGTATACTGAAATGCAGGAGCAAATGTTACCTAAGAATGCTCCGTCTCAGCAATTCCGAATCATTTCATGCAACACTGATTCTCTGAGATGAGAAATACTCAGACATTGTACCAACCCTGGCAAACTCCACAAGAGTCTTTATTGATTTCAGAGTCAAGTCAGAATGAGAGCAGTGACAGACTGGAATCTCATCCTTAGATACAAATAGGTAGGTTGGGGATGATGAGCCCTAAGTATTATACAATCATCTAATTCAAAGGAGGCCATTTGACCTATCACACCTGTGCTATCTCTTTGAAAGAGCTATTCGTCCCATTTCCCTGCTCTTCCCTCATAGCTCTGCAAATATTTCCTTTCCAAGTTTAAATCCAATTGAAAGTTCCAAATAAATCTGCTCCATCACCCTTTCAAATTGACCAGAAAGTGTGCAATGTTTAAAAAATTCTAAATTTGACCCTGAATTTTGTTTTGGCCAATTAACTTCCCTGGTTACCAGCCCTTCTGCCACTGGAAGCAGTATCCTCAGAGTTATTTCATTAAAACCCTTCATAATTCAATCTCTCTGTGACACATTCTGCTCAAAGACAGATCACCTTGGTTTGGAGTTTGTCCTGAGAACTGAAGTCTTTAATCCCTTCTTCCTTGCTCTATCTTTAAAGTTTAGACTTGATTCCTAAAGTGAGGTGTGCAAACCTGGACACATACTCCACCTCAAGATTACCCAGTTTTTACAAAGGCTTAGCATAGCTTTCTTGCTCTTGTATTCGATAGGACCCAAGATTTTTATTTGCTCTGCTAACAGCTTCCTCAACTTGTCCTGTTGCTCAGTCTGAAGTAATAGAACAGAGATTCCAATTGAAACAATCCCCTCACTCCCTGCAACATCCAATAACTGAGGGATGGCTGTGATGGCCATATCACCATCCCTGCTCCCCATCAACACTTTGCTTCATTGTTGTAACACGACTGTAGTTTGTACACATTTGCAACAACAGGGTCACTGTGTCAGATTATGAACTTTGAAGTGGCGAGATAAACATCGCACAATGGCATGGAAAGGACTAGAAGATAAAAGACTTGCCTTAATTCAATATTGCAGAGTGGCGTAACATGGTTAAATTCTCCAAGCCTTAGAGGTCAAACTCAAGTCAGCAACACAGAAGTCGTACAGTGGAGGAGGAGGCCATTCAGTCCACTGTGTCTGCACTGGCTCGTTAAATGAATACCATGACCGAGTACCAATCTACTGCATTTCCCCCAGATCTTTGCACATTATTTCTATCTTAATAATTACCCAATGCTCTCTTGAATGGCTCAATTGAAACTGCCTCCACCACTCTTCCAGGCAGTGCATTCCACACCCTGACTATTCGCTGTATTTTTTTCTCATACCATATTTTCCCCTCTTGCAAATCATTTTAAATCTAATGTTCCTTTTATAAGCAGGAATAGTTTCTCCTCATCCACCCTTTCCAGCCAGCTCATGACTTTGGAAATCTACAAGAAATCTCACTTAGCCTTCATCTCTCTGAGAAGAACGGTGCCAACTTTGTCACTCCATCCTCATAATGAAGTTCCTCAATCCTGGAACCATTCTTTGAAATCACTTCTGCACTCTGTCAACGCAGTCGCATCTTCCTTATTATGTGGAACCCAGAAATGTGCACAGTACTCTTCTAGAGGTCTAACCAGCGTCTAATACAGGGCCTACTCAGTGGCTGTGCATCTGTTGAATAGGAAAAGGAGCATGCAGAGGAAACAGGGGAAGAAAAGTCTTACAATACATAGGATGCAGATCCATTCAGCTCCATCTGAATCCACTCATCCAGATAGACCTGACAGTCGTTTTGAACAATTTTCCCTGGAAAAGAGATGGCTGGAAAGTGACTTAATAGCAGTCTTTAAGATTAAAAAGTGTTTGAATAGGTAAACACAGAGAAGATGTTTCCACTTCGAGAGATGAAACCCAGGGGGTCATAAAACAAGGTAATTGATCATAAACCTGATCAGGAATTCAGGACAAAAGACTGCTCAGAGAGTGGTAAGAATATGGAACTCACTCCCAGATGGAGTAGTCAAAGTCAATAGCATTTGAAGTCAATAGCAGAAGCTGAATAAGAACATGGATGACAATGAATAGAAGACTATGCTGATAGGTCAGGGATAAACGGATTACAGAGACATCTCAAAAAGATCAGAAACACCAGCATGGAGATGTTGGGGCTGAATGGCCTGTGCTGTCTCCTCAATGAAGAACTGGAGGAGATGAGAGAGATACGAATCTGCCTGACCTCAGACATGGAATAGTCACAAAGTCCAATGTAAAACATATCATTCCTATTGTTTTTTAATTTGTCCATGGAACGTGAGCATCAATGGTAAGACCAACAGTGATTGTTGATCCGTAACTATCCCTTGAGAAGAAGGTGATGAGTTGCCTTCTTGAACCGACGCAGTTCATGAGGTATACGGACATTCATGCAATCCCATTAAGGATGGAGTACCAGGATTTTGATCCAGCAACGGAAAAGGATCACTCATATATTTCCATGTAAGGACAGTGCATGGCTTGGAGAAGAACGTGCAGCAGATGTTCCCATATATCTGTTGCCCTTGTTTTTCCAGATGGTAGTGGCTGCGGTTTTAGAAAGCTCAAGAGGACAATTCACTGCACCTCCAATGTCTCATTCCCCTGTTCATTCCAACAATGCCAGCTGTGATAGGGTTAGGGTTAGGGTTAGGGTTAGGCAATGTGAACAAAGGAAGCTTGGACCAGAGGGAACAACACCATACAACCCATTATGTGTATACTGGTTCCTTGAAAAGTCTATTTAATTAGTCCCACTCCTGAGCCAGTTCTCTGTCGCAGGCATTTTTTTCCCCAAGTATTTATGCATCTGCTTAATCCGATTCACAGCAACTTGCTGCATGATAATAATTTCTCTGCATCTTCCACCCTATTTTTATGTTGAGAGAATAGCACACAGAAGATGTAAGTGCATTGGCTTGTGAAATTCAAACTCACAGGCAGTGCTTGCTTCTTGAATTAAACTGCTTGTTTTACAGCCCAGTTGTAAAATTATACAATTCCTAGTGGGATACTGAATCATATAGACCAGGATTGGTTTGTTCCTGGGTTGGCCCAATATCCAATACTCTGATACTTGGCAGAAGTCATCTGTAATTGGCATGGGAACAGCAGAATTTTGAGCTTCTAATCACTCCCTGGTTATCCCTTCAAGGAAGTGAATGAGATCAAGTGAGCACAGTACAAACCTGTGAGCATGCCTCATCATTACCTGTATCTATAGGTTCTGGGTTCAAGTCCCACTCCAAGCTTTGAGCACAAAAATCAAGACTGCAAGCTCCATTGCAGTACTGAGGGAGTGCTGCACAGCCGAAGATGATGTTTCTCTGAGTTAAACAGGTCTCTTGGGTCCCACTGCATTGAATGGGTGATTTATGGTCTGTCATCATGTGGCCTTTTAGTGACTGCAGTGAGATAAGGAAATTACATTGTCCCAACAAGCACAAGGTGGGATGAGCAAGAGTTAACAGCCTGATAATAAAGAGGTTGCAATTAAATCTGTAAGCTAGCTTTTAACATTCATGTAACAAGAGAAATTGATGATAAAATGACACTAACTATTCCAGCTGTCAGCTTCCATAACCCTGCAGAGGCACATATTCCAGAATCTTCCTCACTTTAATCGGCTGCATTCATCATTATTATAGCATGGATGTCATTTATTAAAACACTTTCATTTACTTGTAAAATGCCTTTGAATATAAATTTGTCATTAGCATAAATGTTTTTTCTCGTTCCTTGTTTTTGAACTTCATTATTTTATGGGTGCAGGATATTGTGTACTTGGCCTGTCAAAACCACCCTTCCTGAATTTGAATTAAGCCTGCCAACGTCCAGTTGGATCCCAGGATCTTACGTTTCACATTTAAACAAAAACCAAAATAATGTTTCACACATGCCAACAATGTTAGAAACAATTTTAACCCCACTGCGAAGTCTCTTCTAAGGATGCCTACCTTGAAGAAGTTACCCTCCTCCCTCCAGAAAGACCTCAGTGGATCTCTCTCCCACAGCAACTCTCTCGTAATCTCTTCGGCCCTGAAACTCCTCGACATGTCCTGACGTGTCTGTCTCCTCTCCACCTATCTTCTCCTTTATCCATCTTCTATCCGCCTCCCCCTCTCTCCCTATTTATTTCAGAACCCCCTTTCCCTCCCCCATTTCTGAAGAAGGGTCTAGGCCTGAAATGTCAGCTTTCCTGTGCCTCTGATGCTGCTTGGCCTGCTGTGTTCCTCCAGCTCCACACCTTGTTATCTCAGATTCTCCATCACCTGACGTCCCTACTATCTCTGGAACTAATCATATCTTTGTTTGACAACCAAACCCAATCAGCCTCACTCTCCATAACCTTTTCTCTCTATCCCAAATCCCACACATTCACCCTCTCTCCCTAACCCCAAATGACCCACTCACCCTATCCCAAATCCCACCCATTCACCCTCACTCCCTATTCCAAATCCCCCCACTCACCCTCTCTCCCTGTCCTCAAATTCCATCCTCTCACCCTCTCTCCCTATCCTCAAATCCCACACACTCGCCCTTTTCCCCATAACCCTTGATTCCATCCACTCACCCTCTTTACCTATATCCTGTATTCATATGGACTCTCCCTTCTCCCTATCCCTGAACACAGTTACCCACCTTCCCTACATAACAATCATTCCCATCTCCCAAGATCCTCCCCCGCCGTATCTCTCAATCCCCGCATCCCCCTATAATCTCAATCCCATGTTCTCCCCAAATCCCTCAATCCCACCTACCCACATTCTTCAATGTCTTTTAATCCTCTCTACCTACCCATCTTCTCAACATATCTTTTAATCCCACTTTCTCCCTACATCAATCCCAATTACTCACCATATCCCTCATCTACCCAGCGCTTCCCATCACCCCCAAGTGCACAGTTCCTTGTTTCTGCCTCATTGTGTCCCTAAATAGCATCATTACAATACTTATTCTGTCTGTACCTTTGCCTAACATTCTGCAGTTAGAATCCACTTAAAGTAAAAGGTCCCAGTGGATCCCTTTGCTCACTGTTTCACATCTCTGCTGATATTTGAACCCACTAGCACAGCCAACAGTTTGAAGGGATTGATGCTGTTTTTCCTTCCGGAGGGAGTGTGGATGTAACCAGATCTTAGAAACATAATCTTGTTGGGCTTACTGTGTAACACTCTTGATTCAGGGCACAGTAACAGTTGATTTACCCAAGTGCAACTGAGAAAAGGTAAATGTTGCATTCCCTGCCTTAGACATAAAATAAGGGTTAATATACATCCGCGGCAGCTGAAGTATGTGACCCCCACCCCATCTCTGCAAGGTGAGAATACCAAGCCCCGTGAATGGCACTAATGTTATAAGGTGGGGCAAAGTGGTTCTCACCCCGTGGTTAGAAAGCAATTCAATTTGTAAGCATATAGGAGGAAGGGATTTCTTAATGGACTGATCTTGAGGCAAAAGAGAGTCACCATTTTTAATGATGCTCCATGTCCTCATTTTAATGTAGGTAAAATCCAGAACTTCTATTTTCACAGAATAGCCTACCAACTATATACTAAGAGAGAGACAGAGAGAGAGAATTATGTACACGTTAAACACCTTTAAATGTACATTGAGACAGACATTGAAGGAGGAGGTGCTAAATACTGTTCAAGCCTCACAAAAGGACTGATCTGGGTACTGACGGTTGTTTAAAATACTCAAACACTTTATCCTCAAAAGGAAACAATCTGCAGACATTATAAAATTGAATAAAAATAAGAACAGGTTCATTGTTGGGATGGGAAGAAGAAGGGATCACAAATGCAATTAACAAGAAGGGCTGAGTTCCCTTCCTGGTGCAGATCTTGGTAAGAAAATATCTTCATGATCAGCACCTTTCCTTTTAGAGGAGCATTGTTACCATAGCAACAAGAAATGAAATATTTCACTTTTCTAAGCACTAATGATGCAACATTTACTTGTTTAAAAATACATCAAGAGGTCACAAAGACATTGCAGGTACATGACAGTATTAATACAGGTTAACTCTCTCAACCTACCTCGTGCTCTCTATTCTCCTTTACTGTCCCTCATTTTCTTACCATCCACATTCAGACTCAATGCTAATCCTTGCACACTCACCCTCCATTTACCCACCCATAAGTCATTGCCGCAGAACCATCGCAAAGGAACCTGATGGGTGAACCTACTGAGTGGGCAGTTTGGGCAAACGTGGGATCATTGAGTCATACATCACAGAAATAGACCCTCCGGTCCAACTCATCCTTGCCGACCAATTATTCCAACTAAACTATTTCCATTTGCCTGCATTTGGCCCATATCCATCTAAACCTTTCTTGTATCTTGGATCCAAGATCTATAAATTACAATATTTTGTAAATGGTGAGAGGCTAGGATACATTAACACAAGGACACAAGGATTAGGAACAGGAATAGACCATTTGAGCCTGTTCCACTATTCATTATGACCATGGCTGACTCGATGCTCATGTTCCTTTCAGTGTAGCATGTTGAGTGTTTCTCTTATTCAAATACTCAGCGAATTTAATAGGGGACGCAGTAACTATTTCTCTTGGTATAGAATTCAAGAACAAGGGCTATCATCCGAACATTGGAAATAGGCCTCTCCAGAGTGAAATCAGGAACACGAAACATTGTAAAGTTCTTTCCTGTAAGACTGTGGGTTGAAAAGGGTGATTGGTTTTACCAAGGCTGAGATATTCGATTATCGTTAAGCAAAGGTGTCAGGGATATATCATCAATGTTTACCACTAGCGCAAACAACATAGCCTGAAATTGCAAGAGCACTTAATATGATAGTATAAACATTTCTGGAATTGACTGTAATGGTGATGGCTGAAGGTATCTGCCTGACTTGTTAAGCATTAACCATGTAAGTAGAGGAATGAAAATTGAAAGATAGTAGGTGGAAATGTGGATGTGAGGTTACAAGCAGAACAGCCATGATTATGTTAAATGGGGAGCAGGGTTGAGGGGCTGAACGGCCACCTCCTGTTCATTGTTTATATGTTGTGCAGGTGCCTGCTCGATTTTAAAGTTGAAAAATACTGATCTAAATGTTTTGACAGCCATGTTGATCTTGGGACATGGATCGAACCTTGATCACAAGGATAAACCATTCTGTAATCAAAAATACATCTCGGCCTCTGGATGAGGGGGTGACCATTTTGGTCTGAGACAAGGGTAAATTACTTCAGTGTGAGGTGTTGAGCTTGACTGAGCCTATTTGTGAAGCATATACAGAAATTCTGAAGGAGCTTCTTCATTTCTCCTCACAGAGCTTGCTGCACCATTCAAATACGCCTAGCCCCTTCCTGAGTTGACACGTCTTTAAACATACTCTAATCCAACTACCTAATGACTTCCCAGCACCTGTTTTCCTTATTCAATATGTAATTCAAAGGAATTCAGTATCCTATGAACAAAATTAGTTTCTAATATGAGGGTTGTCGATGCTCCATTGTGGAGTATACTTAAATCTAAGGTTGAGCCATTTTTCTTTTCTCAGGAAATCAAGTGGAGTTGTGGGTGGGGGTGACAGGGGTGCGGGAAGGTGGAATTGAGGCAGGAAATCAGCCATATCCTTTTTTGAACAGTGCAGCAGGTTCAAGAAGCGTTATGGTCTATCCCAGCTTCTACTTAACGTTCTTAAGGAATTCAGTAATTGAGGAGCCATCAACACGGTACCACCCTCCCTACCTGCCTCTCTGCTTTTTGTAAATTTAAATAGTTTTGTACCCAAGAAGCTTTGACATCAGCTAAAAAGGCATGGAAGGGCATGAGGCAGAAAAACTTCCAGACTTGGTAGCCCTAGGTCCACAGCCTCTTGATACTCCTAGGAGGTGGCGGCTTTGTCACCTTATGGTGCACATGTTGTAACATCTAAACATAAAGATGGTACATACAGCCACAATGATTCACATAGGGTACCTCTCTGAGTTCAGTATTTCAAGCTGATCAAAACATTACCAATTTAGATACTCATAACAAACTGCAACTTTTTGTCCATCTCTTTCATTCATTTCTTGCCAACAGGGACAGCAATTAGGTTAAATCACAATTCCAAATAATGAGAATATAATTCAACGTGTGCTTCTACATTAATTTCAGTTAATAAACTGCCTTCCTCGCCAGCTAACTCCTTTCCCATTGGGCTAAGGAGGCCAGTATAACTATTTACAAATAGACAATATTTTCACAAGATTAATTTTGTATCTGTTTGTGGGATGCGGGCATTGCAGGCTAGGGCAGCATTTCTAGTCCATCTCTAATTGCCTTTGAGCAGGTGTCATTCTTGAACCCACATTAAAGTTAACACACCTCCATGATACCTAAGAGACAGTTTGGAACTGCTAATCTTTAATTTGTTTCTCTCAGTGACTTTACATTCAAACTAGCCAGGGCAGTAGGGTTATTCACACTTCCAAATATTCAGTGATCAATACGTTTAACATTGACTCATCCTTCCGTACTCAACAAAGACTAATTATACTGCAATGTTAGGAACATCAATAACGATGTTGCAATCAAATGTTCAAATTAGCCTTGAGACTCAATATGATCTTTGACTAACCTTTTCCTCACAACTGGGATCGTGCAAGTGCCACACGGGATGGTACCTGCAGGGCTTTACCACTTATTTCATAAAATGTACTCAATGGGGTCATGGCCTTGCAAGTGCATGGCAGGAAGAGAATGGCCATGGCTGGGGGAATGGATGGATAAACTTCATAGGATGTTTACAGAATATGGAGTTTAATCCGGGCAAGTGTGAGGTGTTGGACTTTGGGAGATCAGATGTTACAGGACCCTTAACAGTATTGATGATCTTGGGATCCTAGTCAAAGCTCCCTGAAAGGGGCCACGTAAGTAGATAGGATGGTAAAGAAATGTATGGCATGCTTGCCTTTACCGGTCAGGGCATTGAGTACAAGAGTCGGGGAGCGATGTGGCAGCTTTATAAAACTTTCGTAGGCTGCGCTTACAGTATTGCATTCAATTCTGGTTGCCACACTTCAGGAAGGATCTGGAGGCTTTGGAGAGGGTGCAAAAGAGGTTTACCGGGATGCTGCCTAGATTAGAGGGTATCAGCTATAAGGAGAGGCTGGACAAATTAGGGCTGTTTTCTCTGGAGTGACAGAGGCTGAGGGGAGACCTATAAAATTATGAGGGGCATAGATAGGGTGGACAGTTAGAATCTTTTTTGCAGAGTTGAAATGTTTAATACTAGAAGACATGCATTTAAGATAAGAGGGAAAGTTCAGAGGATACGTGAGGGGCAAGCTTTTTTACAAAGAGAGTGGTGGGTGGCTGGAAAGCATTGCCAGGAGTATTTGTAGAGGCAGGTACGAGAGGGGCATTTAAGGGGCTTTAGATAAGCACATGAATAAGCAAGGAATGGAGGGATATGGACCATGGGCACGCAGAAGGAATTAGTTTAACTTGGTGTAATGTTCAGCACAACCTGGTGGGCCAAAAGGCCTGTTTCTTCGCTGTACTGTTCAACGTTCCAATAGAAGACACACATGATCAAGTTGGCTCTCTGCGAGGACAACCCAGCTAACTCCAGTCACTGACCTTTTCTGCCTAGCTCTGCAAATATCTTTGTTTTAGGTAACGAGTTAATTCCTTTTCGAAGGCCATGTTTGGACCTGCCTCCACCCTCCTCCCCAGGTCGCGTATTCCAAATCCGAACCACTCATTATGAGAAAAAGTCTTTTCTTGGTCACTGTTATTTCTTTTGTCAATCACCATGAAAGGATATTTAACAGGTTGCAGAATGCACTGTTCCTTCTGCAATGAACAGTTTGTGCACAAAGATTGTTCAATGTGTGGCTATGAAATAGCCAACTTAATTAGGAGACTGACTCCATTCCACTCACAGGAACTGTCCACGACTGCCCACGATGAGCTGCCCAAGCTGAATGCATAGCCTTTTCAACATCAGAACGATTTCCTTTCTATAACTTTATCCAACTCAACCCCTGACCCAGCTCATCACTGCTCAGACCCTCATTCATCCCTTTGTAACCTTGGCTGTTCTGACATCCCCTGGTCAACCTCCCATTTTCCACCTCCCAACAACTTCAGCCCATTCAAAAACCTGCTGCCTGCAGCTGAACTTGCACTGAATACATTTCAGATATTCACCTGCCTTCAGTGACTACATCACCTCTTGGTTTGACAAAGTCAGCATTCTAACATGTTTTTAAATCCCTCTATAGCCTCATTTGTTCCAATATCTGTAACCTCCCACAGCCCCACAACCCCTCCAAGATATCGGCACATCTTTAAATCTGGCCTTTTGAACTTTCTCGATTTAGACCCACCATCGGTGGTTATGCCTTCCGTTCCATGCACGCTACACTCTGCAATTTCCTCCTTACACCTCTCAATCTCTCTATCTTTATCTCTCTTCCTTTAAGACATTCCATTAAAAACTACTTGTGACCAAGCTTTTCATCACTTTTGCGTGGCTCAGGGTCAATTTTTTTTCTTGTAGTGCAGTAGTGAAGTGCCTTGGAGATGTTTTACTGTGCTAAAGGTGCTACTAAATGCAAGTTATGGTTGTTTGTTAACTGTTGAGGGAATTCTCACTTCCCTGAAGCAATACTGAGGATGAAGTAGCTACAAAGCAAAGCAGCTCAGGATGAAAGTCGCTTCTTGCTGTAGTAAGAAATATTGTCCTTTCCTGCTTTCCCAACAGAAAATGGAGCTGCTGTCAACACCACACAACATCAAAATCACCAACATTACCTGCGACTCTTTCAAGATCTGCTGGGACACTGATGTGAAAGACAGGGAGCGCATTACACATTACTTTGTTGACCTCAACAAGAAAGAAAATAAGGATTCCAACAAATTCAAGCACAGGGTAAGCTTATTCCAGGGTTTCAGGCAGGCAGCTTACGATAATTACTAATCACTTCTGTGGTTACAGAGTGTAATTTGTTTAATGTTAAATTTAGGTTTGATAATGCAGCTGCTCTAGAAATAACATCTGATAGGCTGTTACATCCCAATGCTAACACTAATATTTGAGTTTATTTCAGATAATTACACAGAAGCTAATACTGGAAGGCTAGAAACTGAAAAGCTTGGGCTGCTTCTTTGAATTCTGTGTAATTGTCTTCAGTGAAAATAAACTCAACGATTAGTGTTAACCTGAATTTAACAAATTGAGAGCATCTATCTAAACGGGCTCAGCTCTCAGGCTGTTCGTGGTCTAATTAAATTTTGAGCTCTGATCGCAACAGAAATGAATGACTTTTCTCATCCATATCCATCTTATGAGTTTGTGACAACCCTTCTGGGCTAAGTAGAACATGATGCTTTCCCCACATCAGTAACATTTAAAGGCAAACAGGAACTGTCGCGACTAATGGAACTCAAGGTAACCAAAGGCAACATTGGAAAAGAATAAGGATATTGATTTTAGCTGACCCAGGTGGCTGCAGCGGGAACAGTTTACTGATGAAAAGACAGCTAAAAGATCTCAACAGCTGACTGAAGCAAGTAAAACATTCAGATTGAAATCTTATTTCCACATATGACCATAATAGCAGCTGTTACCAGAGAGGACTTAAGTGAGACAAAATTATCTTATGGAAGCAAGGGAGAGAGTGACACACACAGAGAAACAGAAACTGAGACAGAGGAAAAGAGAGGTTCAGAGTCACCAAAAGATCAAAAAGAGAGATGCAGAGACACAGAAAGAGGGAATGATGGAAACAGATGAAGACTGACAGAAACAGATCGACAGCGACAATATAGAGGCAAGGAGAAAGACACACATAAAGGAAGAGGCAGAAGGAGGCAGGGAGAAAAAGACAGGATAGAAATGGTGACAGTTAGAGATGGAGAGTGAGAGAGTACAAATAATGTTGGCACAAATGGTTCTAACAGTCTCCAGCTCTACTAAATCCTTGTTGCAGTGAAGGCTGCCCAGGGTGAGACTGCACATTTTGTTGCAGATCTGGTTTAGTCTTGCTATGGTCACTCTTCCTCAGTACAATGACTCAGAAACATAGTGAGGAGAAGGATTTATGAATGCACCCCCTTCTACCCACTTACATAATGATCTACTGTGCTGAAGGTGTGGACTCATACTGGGTCAAGCTGTACAAACCAGTACTGCCATGCCATTCCTGGAAGGACAGTAAGAACCTTTAGGCAGAAAGCTGCTAGGAGAATGTAGCCAAGTGCTATGAGCTTGGCACATTTCCAGAATGTGTTATTAACACCTGAAGATTTTCACTTCCCCACTGAGAGCCATATGGCTGATAGAGATGAAGAGAGAGAGAGAGAGGGTGTAGAAACCAAGGTTTTGCTTCACGCAGCAGCAAATTGTAGCTGAGCCAGCCAAGGTTGGTGAGCTGGCGAAGATTGAGTCGTATGACAGAGAAACATTGCTTGTTCCCCTCTCCTCCAGCTGAGGCTACACCTGCTGAATGTGATGAAGACTGTTTCACAATTTGAGCAGGGCTCAGAGATTCCCATCCCTCCACCTCATTCTCTCTGACTTGTAGACAGTACGTGTGGGCTATAAAACAATTAATCACAGTTGATCAGAAGCTACCCCCAGGGAACTTTGCTGCTATTACACATTACTTATTGTAACGTTTTGGAATGAAAGCCATCAGCTCCTGTCTAATTGCACTGGCATTCTCCCACTTTGCAGCTCACTCAAACCCCCGCAATGGAGCCATCATTTGCACTCTGGGGGCGTCTGACACAGATTGATTTCTTACATAATCAGCCACAATTCACGTGGGATGTTTTCTCTAACCAGCTTGACACAGGTGATGTGTCTGCAGCTCACTCCAAGGTATCTGTTGTTCTCTATATAAACAACCCAAATCCCCCAATTGGTTTCTAGTCTATAACTCACTCTTGGGCATCTGTTATTCTATATATAAACAACCCAAACCTCTCAATTAGTTTCCAGTCTGTATCTCACTCCTGGGTATCTTATTATATACAGAAACAGCCTGATACCCCCAAATAGTTTCCAGTCTGTGACGCATGCTAGGGTATTTGTTATTCTATCGATAAACAACCTGAACCCCTGAATTACTTTCCGATCTGTAAGTCACTCTCGGGTAACTGTTATTCTATATATAAACAACCCAAAATCCTCAATTCCAGTCATTAACTCTCTCCCGGGTATCTGTTATTCTATAAATAAACATCCTGTAACCCTCAATTAGTTTCCAGTCTGTAACTCACTCCCAGCTATCTGTTATTCTATAAATAAACATCCTGAAACCCCCAATTAGACTCCAGTCTATAACTTGCTCTCGGTATCTGTTATTCTATATGTAAACAACAACCCACAATTAGAACACCCAAGTATTTGTTATTCTATGTATAAACCACCCCAAACTCCTTAATTAGATTCTAGCCTGAAACTCACAACCAGGTGTCTGTTATTCTATATGTAAACCACTCCAACGCCCCTGATTAGATTCCCTTCTGTAACTCACTCCCATATATCTGTTTTTCTATATAACGCTACGCTGAACTCCCCCGATTAGATTCCAGTCCAAATCTCATTCCAATACGTGGGTATCTGCTTTATATACTGAACACCGTGAACCTCACAATTAGTTTCCAACTCTGTCACTCGCTCCCAGGTATCTGTTTTTCAATATATAAACCACACCAAACCCTCCACTAGATTTCAGTCTGTAACTCACTGCCAGGCACTGGTTATTCTATACATGAACCACACCGAACTGCTCAATTTGAAACCAGTCTGTAATTCACTGTTGGGTACTTGTTATTTTAAGTGTAAACCACCTCAAACCCCTTAATTCAGTTCCAGCCTATAATCAATTCTCAGATATCTGTTATTCTATATATAAACCACTCTGAATCCCTCAATCAGATTCCAGTTGGTCCTTCACTCTTCGTTATCTGTTATTCTATATACTAACAACTCTAAACGTCTATGAGATTCCAGTCTGTAACTCACTGCTGGGTATCTGTCATTCTACATATAAACCAACCAGAATCCTTCGATTTGTTTCCAACATGCAACTCATTCCCTGGTATTGTTATTCTATATACAAACCATCCTGAAGTCCTAGATTAGATTCCTGTCTATAACTCACTCCCTATATGGGTGAAGCACAGACAAGTAGGACTAGTTTAGTTCGGGATTATGGTCAGCATGGACTGGTTGGATCGAAGGGTCTTTTCCCATGCTGTATGACTTTGACTATTCAATATATAAACCACATCGAACCTGCAACCAGATTCCTGTCTGTAACTCATTGCTGGGTATCTGTTATTCTATGTATAAATCACCTCAAACCTTTGATTAGATTTAAGACTAACTCATAACTGGATGTCTGAATAAATAGCCCTAACATTTCAACTGGATTCTTGCTTGTAACTCATTACTGGATTTCTGTTATTTGAGATATCAAGTCTCTCCCGTCCACCCACGATTACATACATATCATTTCCAACCTTGGGTATCTGTTATTGTATATACAGAACAACATGAACCTCACGATTAGTTTCCAAGTCTGTAGCAAACTCCCAGGTATCTGGTATTCTACATATAAACCACACTGAACCCTCAACTAGATTCCTGTCTGCAACTCATTGCCAGATATCTGTTATTCTATGCATAAACCACCAGAGCCCCTCAATTCAAACCAGTCTGTAAGTTACTGCTGGGTACCTGTTATTCTAAATATAAATCACCTCAAACCCTCAATTCAGTTCCAGCTTATATTTAACTCCTGGGTTTCTGTTATTCTACGTATAATCCACCACGAACCTCTAAATTAGATTCCAGTTAGTCCCTTAGTCTTGGTTATCTCATATTTTATATATTAACAACCCTAACTCTCAATTAGTTTCCAATCTATAACTCACTCTCGGGTATCTGTCATTCTATATATAAACCAACCAGAACCTCGCGATTCGTTTCCAATCTGTAACTGACTGCCAGGTATTATTATTCTAAATATAAACCATCCAGAACCCCTGGATTAGATTCTTGTCTGTAACTCACACCTGGTTATCTGTTATTCCAAATTTAACTTGCCCGACTAGATTGCAGTTTGTAACTCACTCTTGGGTATCTGTTATTCTATAAATAAACCACCTGAACCCCTCAATTTGAATCCAGTCTGTAAATCACTCTCAGGAGTCTGTTATTCTCTCCATAAAATCACTTTGAACCCCTTGATTAGATTTTAGTCTGGAACTCACTCATGTGTATCTGTTATTTTATATATAAACCACCTTGAACCCCTCGACTAGATTCCAGGCTGTAACTCACTCCCACGTATCTGTTATTCAATATACAAACCATCTAGAACCTCTCAATTAGATCCCAGTCTGTATCTAACTCCTGGCTATGGATACATGACAGTTTGCTCGAGCAGCAGTGTGCTGTTACACTGTACACATGCCCCTTGTGTTCCCTGTGTTGTCTTATCACAGGTAACATGACTTATACTGATGCATTTAATGTCTGTATTTGAAAGCGGAATGATCTGCATCTTTATAAAATCTTGGCTTGTGAAAAAATGCTGAGGTCTACGAAGAATATCAAAGCCTTGTCATTTCTGATGGTTAATTTGTTATTTTTCCCTCCCCTCCCTTAATTCAACCTGCATCCCAGTTCAACAAAAAAACGACTCCACAAGCTATCGTTGCCATGGAAACCATCATCCATAGCTGAATTCCTGGCAGAACCTAGCCTCAGATTATTACTGTGTCTGATAGATATGAACAGAGGTAGCTGTTCACAATTCCCTTACACTGAATGTCCTCAAACTCAGGGGTACATGAATGTTCACTATTATTGCAATCACACAGGGTCTGAAAAAATACCTGTTATCTGTGATGTTGGTGGAAGGATACATTTGAGACAACATATTCGCTTGTTTTTGATTTAAAGTAATGGGATTTTATAGCTCCACCCCAGAAGGCAGCTGGGGCTTCAGTCTGTACCAGACTGCAACCACAACCTTGATATCCACACTCAGTTCCTGGAGTGTGAATCAAGTGTACAGTCGTGTGACTGAGAGGCAAGAGTTCTACCAACTGAACCATAGCCGACACACTGAAGGAAACAGAGACAATGGTTGCTGAATTGAATTATTGTCACCAAATTCATAATTGGCAAGCACGCATTAAATTTATAGTGCACCCTCCTTGTATGGATATTAAAAGTTAAGAATTAGGAGCAAGTGTGAGGCCATTTGGCGCCTCAAACCTGCTCTGCCATTCACTGAGATCATGGCTGATCTGATTGTGGCTTCAATTTCACACTTCTACTCACCCCTTGAAGCCCATTAACTTCCTGGTTAGTCAAGAACCCATCTACTTAAAAGTAAACATCTCTGTTCTTAACAGGCCACCCTCCCCAAATCGACAAACGGTGTCACCTAGTTCTTGCTTTTTTCACAAGGAGAAACATTCTCTCAGTAGCCATCCTGTCAAGTCCCCTCGGGATCTTCTATATTCAGTACAATTGCCTCTGATTTGCCAAAAGGACACAAGACCAGCTTGTCCAAGCTTTAAAATAAATCATCCTCCTTCCTCCCACCAACCCCACCATCCTGGGTATCAGTTGAATGCACTGTTTCTGAGACCAGAGCTGTACACTTGTGATGTAGGCACACTAAGGCCCTGTACAATGGTTGCAACACTTCCCTACATTTTGACTCAGTTCCCTTTGCAATAGATGTCAATGTTCCTTTTGCCTTCTTAATCACTTTCTGCATCTGCATACTAACTTGTTTTGTGATTCATGGACCAGGACGTCCAGGTTCCTGTCAGAGACAGTAAGAACTGCAGATTCTGGAGTCAGAGATAACATAGTGTGGAGCTCTATGTGCATTTGTCCATTTGATGTTTCCTGATCCTCTGATGCTGCCTGGTCTGCTGTGTTCCTCCAGCTCCACACTATGTTATCCAGATTCCTGTGTTCTTTAGAGTTTGCAGTTGCTCTCCATTTAAAGACTGTCCTTCCATTCTTCTTGCCAAATGGACAAATGCACATAGAGTCATATAACACGGAAACAGACCCTTCGGTCCAACCAGTCCATGCCGAACATAATCCCAAACTAAACTAGTTCCACCTGCCTGCTCCTGGTCCATATCCCTCCAAACCTTTCCTAATCATGTGCTTACCCAAATATCTTTTAAGCATTTTAATTGTACCCATATCCACTACTTTGTCAGGAAGTTCATTCCACATATGAACCACCCTCTGTGTAAAAAAATTGCCCCTCGTATTTTTTTTAAATCTCCCTCCTTTCACCTTAAAAATGTGCCCCTTAGTCTTGAAATCCCCCGTCCTAGGGAAAAGACAACTACCATTAACTTTTTCTATATCCTTCATGATTTTACAAACCTCTGTAAGATTGCCTCTCAACTTCCCATGCTCCAGTGAAAAAAGTCCCAGCCTATCCAGCCTTTCTTTACAACTCAAACCTTCCATACCCAGCAACATCCTGGTAAACCTCTTCTGAGCCCTTTCCAGCTTAGTGATATCCTTCCTGTAACCGGCTGACCACAACTGGACACAGTATTCTACCTACCAAAGTTTTGCCTGCTCACTTAATCTAAGTCCTTTTGCAGACTTTTTGTATCCTCTTGAAAACTACCTTGTTCTTCTTCTGATCACTTGTCCTGAGGGCAACAAGAGAGACAAACTGAGAACATTTCTGTTTGCAACTAAACTAAATGAGGATGAAATTGGAGACAGCCAAGAAATTAAAAATATACGTCCAATCATTTCTTGGACTCATACACTGACCAACGTCACACCTCACTGCATCTTCATGAAAAGGCCAAAGCCGAAAATGTTGGAATATGCAGGACTGTCAACGTCTGCAAGCAGGGACAATATGGTCAACGATATTTAAGGATTTTTAATTTTCAATCCTGTCAGTCCCATTCTACCCCTGTAGCCCTGCAAGTTATTTTCTCCTCTGAAACACCTTTCCAAATTTCTTTTGAAATGACTTATCGTCTCTGCTTTCACCACTCTGGTAGGCAGCGAGTTCCAGTTCATTACCATCCAGTATCTAAAATAAATCTGGCCCCCATTTCCCAAGTATCAATTGCCAGATATTTTAAATCTTTCTTTCCCCACAATCACCCCAGTCCTTGCACCATCAGCTAGTGGGAACAGCTTTTCTTTGACCACCTTATCTAAGCCTGTCATAATCTTATACATCCCTATCAAAACCCCTTGCTCCGTCAATTGCGTTTTCCCAGAGTGGATCTCAGCTTCTCTAACCTGACTTTGTTGCTGAAATCACCCATTCTTGGAACCATTCTGGTCAATCTTCCCCCACATTTTCATGTCCTGTCTTAAGTGTGGTGCCCTGAACTGGACTCAATACTGTAGTTGGAGCCTAACTAGAGGTTTGGAAAGAAACAGCTACTCTACCTGTTATTGCACTCAATACTTATTGTTTAAAGTTTCGGTAAAGATCTGTAGCTTGGGTTATGAGTGAGGTTGTTGACTTGCACGCCGAGCTGGCTTGTTCTCGTTCAGACATTTTGTCACCATGCTAGGCAACATCATCAGTGAGGCCTCCAATGAAGCGATGTTATTCTACTCCACTTGGAATTTATACCGACTGGTCCATTATGGTGAGTTTTGTCATTTCCGGTTTTGATCTGTACGCGTTTGTGTATGGGGTCCAACTCTATATGTTTGTCGATTGCATTACGGGTGGGTAACCATGCCTCTAGGAATTCCTGTGTGTGTCCACGTTTGGCTTGGGCTACTATGGTTATCTTGTCCCAGTTAAACTGACGGCCTTCACTGTCTGAGTGTACCAATATGAAGGAGAGTTCATCATGCTGTTTTGCTGCTAGTTGATGTTCATGCGTTCTGATGGCTAGTTTCCTTCCTGTGTGCCTGATGTAATGTTTGTGGCTGGCGTTGCATGGCATTTTGTAAACTACGTTGGCTCTGCATGTTGTGGGGAATGGGGTCTTTAATCCTTGTGAGTGTTTGTCGTAGAGTGGCTGTGGGCTTGTGGGCCACCATGATTCCTAGTGGTCTTAGGAGTCTTGTTGTCAGTTCTGATATGTTCTTGATGTAGGGCAGTATGACCAGTGTGTTAAAGTGTACTGTGTCCTTCTGTTGTTGTCTGTTTAGTAAGCGGATGAAGTTGCGGGGATATCCGTTTAAAGCGAAGATTTTGTATAGAATATACAATATAGAATACAAAATACCATGCAAACATAGACACACACGGGAATTCCTAGAGGCATGGTTCTCCACCCATAATGCAACCAACAAACAAAGAATCGGACCCCATATACAAACTCATTCAGATCAAAACTGGAAATGATACTAGTCACCATAACAGACTGGACAGTATAAATTCCAAGCGGAGTAGAACAACATCGCTTCATCGGAGACCTCACTGATGATGTCACCTAGCATGGTGATGAAACGTCTGAACGAGAACAAGCCAGCTCGGCGAGCAAGTCAACAACCTCACGTATATTTGTTATCGGACTCTGCATATTGCGGCTTGTGACGATTGGTCACTACATAGGACCTTGGACCTGGCTTGTACTGGATGTGACTGGAGAAAAAGAGACAAAATGGTCAAGTGCCAAAAATTAGAATTAGAACTCCTACAATGGGGGAACAGGCCCTTTGGCCCAACAAGTCCACACTGACCCTCAAAGCATCCCACCCAGACCCATCCCCCTATTACCCACACACCCCTGAACACTATGGGCAATTTAGCACGGCCAATCCACCTAGCCTGCACATCTTTGGACTGTGGGAGGAAACCAGAGCACCTGGAAGAAACCCACGCAGACACAGGCAGAATGCACAAACTCCACACAGAAAGTCACCTGAGGTTGGAATCGAACCCAGGTCCCTAGTGCTGTGAGGCTGCAGTGCTAACCACTGAGCCACCATATGAACTAGAGAGTGGAAATAAGTAATAGGTTGGTTCATCCCTTTAATCTTTAGTTGGATGTGATCTCCAGTGATAAGGCCAATGTACATTTCCTATACTTAAATGCCCTTGAGATGAGTGTCTTTCTAGGTCATTTCGGAGGACAGTGAATTGCAGTGGGTCTGCAGTTACATGTAGGTCAGACCAGGTATGGATGGCAGATTTCCTCCTTTGATGGGCTACAGCGAACCAGATGGGAAGTTGTGACCTGCAGAGGTAAAGAATAAAGCTTACACCTAACCAGGAAACTGCAAAGGTGACAGCATGATAACCACGGTTCCCTGAGTCCATCATTGTTTCTCTACACAGACACCAAGTTGTTGGCTCAGAAATGGCTAGCACTCCCCTCACAAGCAGATGAGTGCTCATTTAACTGCAGTAATGAAGGCTATGAAGAAACCATTATCTGACAGAAAACGGAACTCAGGCTGTAATGTAAGATACGCTCTGCTGAGTTTAATTGGAATTCAGAGTCTCCTGGCTGAGACACCTCCACACACAGAACTGATCACACAGTCCTTCACGGGTCAGTGACAGGCTCCCTGCTTCTTTGCCTGGACCTCATTAAACAAAGCTGTATCAGGATGGTACACCTAGCAGTGTCAAGCACTGTAACAAGGCGAAATGGCTCCATAATTTGCTGAAATCACAAGTGAAGAAGAACTTTGACCAGAAGGACGGGGACGTCAGGATGATCAAAGGGAATAGGACTGATCTTGAAAGATGGGATCGTATCAACGTGACATGGGATTCTGGATTTTACACATTGAAAATGAAGCCAAGAAAAGCCATTTGAATGTTCGTGGCAGTTTCTTTTTTTCAAACCTCAGCATCTGAAGTGCTTTTGAGGGAGAGCACCCCAGATTTTAATGAAAACAAAGAACTGTGAATGCTGGAAATCTGAAACAAAAACAGGCATTGATGCTCTGGTAGCATCTGTGGACAGCAAGTAGAGTCTAGTCTCCCTGCTATAGAAAAGATGACGTTAAACTTGAAAGGGTTCAGAAAAGATTCACAAGGGTGTTGCCAAGTCTAGAGGATTTGAGCTATAGGGAGAGGCTGAATAGGCCGGGGCTATTTTCCGTTGGGCCGTTGAAGACTGAGGGGTGACCTTATTTAAAGAAGTTTATAAAATCATGCTGCCATGGACAGGGTAAGCAGCCAAGGCTTTTTCTCAGGTAGAGGAGTCCAAAACTAGAGGGCATAGATTTAAGGTGAGAGCGGAAAGACTTAAAAAGTATCTGGAGTGGCAATTTTTTTCACAGAGCGTGGTGTGTGGAATGAGCTGCTAGAGGTGGTGGTGCCGACAGTACAATGACAACATTTAAAAGACATCTGGATGGGTACATGAATAGAAAGGGTGTAGAGGGTTATGGGCAAATGCTGGCAAATGGGGCTAGGTTAATTTAGGATATCTGTCAGCATGGTCAAGTTGGGTCGAAGGGTTTGTTTCTGTGCTGTACAGCTCTATGACAAAACTCCAGTGACCTTTCTTCAGAAGTGCTGGTAGCTCGGACTATTCACTCATTCCTTTCTCCCTAGTCCCTGTTTTCAGAATATATATCACCTTTGCCTAACTATAGTTCTGAAGAAGGGTCACTGGACTCAAAATGTTACTCTGCTTTCTCTCCACAGATACTGCCAGACCTAATGAGTTTCTCCAACAATTTCTCTTTTTGTTCCAGATTTTAAACACCCTTCAGTGTGATGAAGTGCTTCTTGACACTGCCACCTGAAAAGCCTAGCTCCAATTTTCAGTTTCTTTTCCCCTTTCTTCTAGGTTCACCTCATCAAAACGATATAGTGCATCTCAAACTATGTTGCCATTTCAACCCCCTTGATCAGGCTACCCTGGAACCCTCTCTCTTACTCTCACTGTACAAGTACCATGCTCGGACAGAACACTGGCCACTAGAGACCTGTATATTGGTCCACGCTTATGCTCAGCAAGGTGTAGCAGTGGTTTACCGTTGCCTTCTACAAACAGCTGATCAGAAATCTCTCTGTCTCACCTGCCACTGATGCACGTTGATCCTCAACCAACTTGGCCGTATTATTGATGCAACATCCTTAGTTCTCAAGTCCGGGGTGGGAGCCAAACTCACAGCTTCTGTTAAGAACCAGTGATGCTATCCATCATGTCACTTGGACTTCTGTCTAGCCTACCACTTTGATCATCTTCCTCTCAATCATCTTAAGCATTAGTGCACAAGCCTATTCTCTGCAAACACAGTCTGTAACATTTAGCCCTCTAGATCCTGGTATCATTATAACTAACAAACACTGCATCTCCTCCAGGTACAAGATGTTCTCCAAAGCGGAGGTGTCCAATACCCCACATGGGGTCAAGCCAAGAAGCTGGGCAAGCAAGACTTACATCCCTTTGTACTCCAGCTGCCTAGCATTCAGGCCAAATTCGCACCAGTTTTTACGTGCCGCGCGTGTCCGCATGGCTTATTCCAATATACAGGGGCAGTGAATCAGTGGAGGTCATTCTGATGTTCTTGGTTATTCAGGATGTCCCTACCAAACTGGTGGCCAAGGCTGTGGCACTACCGATGACAGTGCGAGGGCACTGGTTCCTGAGCCCCCGCACAGAATACAGCGTCGCGGTCCAGGTCGCCATCAAGCAAAGCGATGGAGAATACCTTGTGTCTGACTGGAGTGAGGTGGTGGAATTCTGCACAGGAGGTGAGCACATGAAATCAGACACCGACTGGTTTGCTTACAGGGTATCATTTATTGTTTAATGGGATCTGGGCGACAATGCTAAGTGCTGCTTTAGTTGCCCGTCCTTGAGCAGAGAGCAGATGTAAAGTCGGGAGCAAGGTCATATCAGATACAGAAGGAATGCTAGGACAGTCCGGCGGGCAGAGGAGACACAGGCATGATAAGGCACATGGGAGGTTAGGAAAGCTAAAATTGTGTCAATTTTCGTGCAAGGAGCCTGATTGGTAAGGAGGATGAACTTAGTGCATTGATCAGCATATGGGAATGTTATAATCACTAAGACATGGTTGAAGGAAGGGCAGGACTGTCAGCTCAACATTCCCAGATATACAAGTTCCAGGCAGGATAGAATGGAATGTAAGAGGGCTGGAGCATTGCGTTATTGTTAAAGGAGACCATCACTGCTGTAATGAGGGAGGGTGTCTTATAAAGCTTTTCAAATGAGGCCATTTGGGTAGAGCTTAGAAATAAAATAAAAGCCAGTCTCTTTGCTGGATTATATTACAGCCTCCCAACAGTCAAAGGGTAATAGAGGAGCAGATATGTAGGCAAATCACAGAGAGGTGTGACAGGAACAGGGTCATAGTAGTATAGATTTCAACTTTGCTAACATTAATTGGGTCTACCTTAGTGTGAAAGAATTAGAGGGGTGGATTTTTTAAGAGCGTCCAAGAGAGCATTTTGTGCCAGTACGTAGGTAGTCCAACTGGAGATGGGGCAGTGCCAAACCTAATCTTAGGGAATGAAGCCATCAAATGGTTGAAGTGTCAGTGGGTGAACAGTTTGGTGGTAGTGACCATAACTCTTCAAATGGCATCAGAGTTGTTACGGAAAGGGATAAAGGTAGTGCAGAAGTTAAGTGTCTAAGCTGGAAGAGGGCCAATTTCAATATCATTAGACAAGATCTGAAAATACAAATTGGGTGCAGCTAATTACAGGTAAGATTACATTTGGAAAGTGGGAGTCTTTTAAAAGTAGTATACTGAGAGTCTAGGGCCCGCATGTTCCTCTAAGAGTGAAAGGCAAGGACAGCAGGTCCAGGGAACACTGGACATCACAGGATAACAACAGTTTGACAGGGAAAAGAAGGAAGCATATGTCAGGTTCAGAGCATTAAAAACAGGGGAGGCTCTTCAGGAGTATAAAGCGTGTAGGAAGATGCTTAAACAAGAAATTAGGACGACAAAGAGGGGCCACAAAATATCTGTCGCAGATAGAATTCAAGAATATCCCAATGTATTTTATAAGTATATTAAGAACAAGAGAATTACCAGGGACAAAGTGCGGTCTATGAGAGACCAAAGAGGCAATCTGTGCATAGAACCACGGGTAAGTTCTCATATGAATATTTTACATCCGTATTCACAAAGGAGAAAGACATTGCAGCTGGGGATTTCAGTTGGGATAGTGAAGTTCTAGAGTATGTTAAGATTATTAAGGAGGAGATATTAGATGTGTTAGCAGGCATAAGGGTGGCACAGTGGCTCAGTGGTTAGCACTGCAGCCTCACAGCACCAGGGACCCGGGTTTGATTCCAGCCTCAGGTGACTGTCTGTGTGGAGTTTGCATGTTCTCCCTGTGCCTGCGTGGGTTTCCTCCGGGTGCTCCAGTTTCCTCCCTCGGTCCAAAGATGTGCAGGTTAGGTGGATTGGCCATGATAAATTGCCCATAGTGTTCAGGGGTGTGTGGGTTATAGGGGGATGGGTCTGGGTGGGATGCTCCAAGGGTTGGTGTGGACTTGTTGGGCCGAAGGGCCTGTTTCCATGCTGTAGGGATTCTAGTTCTAAAAAGAATCCCAATGGCCTGATGAGATGTATTCCACGTTACAATGGGAGGCAAGGGAAGAGATTGCTGGGGTCATGGCTGTGATATTTAATACTTTGCTGGCCACAGGTGAAGAGCCAAATCATCAGAGGATAGCTACTGCGATTCCTTTGTTCAAAAAGGTCAGCTGGGACAGCACAAGTAGTTTGATGTCAGTGGCAAGAAAATTATTTGAAAAAATTCTGAGGGGAAAGGATTAATCAATGGAAAGGCAGGGACTTATCAGGGATAGTCAGCACAGATTTGTCGGAGGAAGATCCTGTCCGACTAATCTGAGGTTTTTTTGAAAAGGCGACTACATATATCGATGAGGGTAGTGTAGTTATTTACATGGAGTTCAGTAAGGCTGTTGACAAGGTCCCACATGGAAGCTGGTCCCAAAGGTAAGAGCCCATGGGGTCCAAGGCAAGTTGGCAAATGGGGTCCAAAGTTGGCTTGCAAATAAAAGGCAAAGTGTGATGGTGGAGGGTTGTTTTTTTGTGACGAGAAGCCTGTGATTAGCAGTGTATCATAGGGATCAGTGCTGGGACCCTTGCTGTTTGTTATGTACAGCAACAAATAGGATCTGAATGTAGATAGTATAATTAGTAAGTTTGCAGACGACACAAAATATTTGTGGTGTTTTTGATAGTGAGGATGATCTCAGGCTACAGTCTGATATTGATCAGCTGGTAAATTAGGCAGAGCAATGGCAGATGGAATTTAATCCTGGTAAGCGTGAGGTGATCCATTTTGGGAGATCTAATAATAGTATATACGCACACTGAATAGTAGGTCCTTAGGGAGTACTGAGGAGCAAAGAGCCCTTGATGAACAAGTCCACAGATCCCTGAAGGGGCCAGCACAGGTAGATAGACTGGTGAAGAAGGCATGTGGGGTGTTGCCCTAATTAGCCAGGGTGTAAAATATCGGAGCAAGGTACTCTTGTGACAACCAAAAAAAAACATTGGTTAGGCCACAGATGGAATACTGTGTTCAGTTCTGGTTGCCACGCTATTGGAAAGCCGTGACTGCACTGGACAGGGTGCAGAGGAGATTCATCACAATGTTGCCTGAGATGGAAAGTCTCAGTTAGAATGGTACAGAGACTAAACATGGTTAAGATCTCAGATAGACTGGTTTTGTTCTCCTGGGAGCAGAAAAGGCTAAGGGGAGATCTGATTGAGGTACACAAGATTATGAGAGGTATAGCGAAAGTACATGCGCCATGTCAGACATGTCTAAGACCGGACGGCATAAGTTTAAGGTGAGGAATAAGTGGTTTAGAGGGGATCTGAGGAAAATGCTTTTCACCCAGAGGGGGGTAGAAATATGAAATGCACGACCTGAGAGGCTGTAGGAGGCAAGTACTCGTGCAAAATTGGAGAACGAGCATTTAAATGCTAACGCGTCGTAGGCTATGGACAATGCAGATAAATGGGATTAGTATAATTTGATGTTGGCTGGTCAGCATAGATATGGTGGGCCGAAGGACCTGTTTCGATGCTGTATTACTGTAATGCTGTTAAGACTGAGTTCTATTCTGTAAATATTAACACATCTCCTGAAATACCCTGTGAATATTAATACTGAATTATATCCTTTAAATATTGACTTCCCCTGAAATATCTGTGAACAATAACGGTGATAATCCGTAAATACTACCATGAATATCAACAATGGTCATCTGTAAATATTACACAGTCCCCGAGACGTACTGTGAATATTAAACATCTGCGAAAGACATTCTCTGAACATCAACAGTCTCAAAGAGGCATCGTGTGAATGTGAACACTCTGGAATATATTCTGCGGATAACTTTGCAGAAATCCTGAGAATAAAGTATTGATACACTTAACGTGTAAATGGCACTGCATGATCTAACTCATGCCCTGTGAATGTATTTTGTAGATTATTCCACTGCTCATTTGAAACAATTGCTGGAGAAGGCAGAAGCAATTGCAGGACGAATGCTGAGATTCTCTGTCTTCTATCGGAACCAGCACGAGGAATATTTTGAATACATAAGGTATGTTTACTACCTATGCCTCACACCTCCGAACACAGCCTTGCTGTCACCAACACGTCCTAGTCTCTGTAACTCTGCCTGCCCATGTCCATTTGCTGCAGGAACACTCCTTCATGCCAGGGGTAAGTGCAATGTTTCAATATTCTCCTGGCAGGACTCGTGACTTACACAATCATATAAAACTCTGCAGTTCCTAACTTGCACCACGTCCCATTCATCTATCAGTCCTGTGTTCAGTGATTTACACAAGCTCCTCACAGGGTCAAGGATAGAAATCACGGGCCAATCCTGACCCCAGCACAGCAGCCCCACAAGTACCTGACTATTGGGGTCCCATGGACGCCTCCCCTATCCTTTGCCCTGGTTCCTGGACAAGTACAGCTCAAAAGTAAAATTCTCATCCTTGTTTTCATCTCCCTCCCTGTCTATGGAATCCCCTTCCCAGCCCCACAGCCCTCCCTGATCTCTGCACTCCTCCACCTCCAGCCTCTTCACCCACCCTGATTTTAATCGCTCCACCGCTTCCAGGACTGAAGCCCTGGAATTCCTACTTGATATCGTTCTATCACTCTGCCTCTCTTTCATCAGCTAAATGATAACCTCTTTAACAAACTGTCAAACATCTAAACCCCATTCTCTTCATATGATACAATGTCAAATTTAGTTTGATCATATTCCTGTAAAACACTGACAACTGGAAGTTATTCTATGTCCCAGAGCAACATTATCAAACCAAAAATGACATAAAGCCCTGCAAAGAGATATTTTGTCAACTGATTAAATATCCTTATCCTTAAAATCTCCCAATTTGGTCAGTGTCAATTTCCATTTAGTTATATTTTATTATGTTGGAGGTGGCATTCAAAGGGAGGTTAAAGTTGTTGTAGTGAAAAACCCATCAATTCAGATCCCAAAGTTTTGGCCGTCTTTCTGTGGCAGAATGCCTGGAAATGGCATGTTACTCTGTATCTAACCCCGTGCTGTCCCTGTCCTGGGAGTGTTTGATAGGGATAGTGTAGAGGGAGCTTTACTCTGTGTCTAACCCCGTGCTGTCCCTGCCCTGGGAGTGTTTGATGGGAACCGTGTAGAGGGAGCTTTATTCTGTATCTAACCCCGTGCTGGCCCTGCCCTGGGAGTGTTTGATGGGGGACAGTGTAGAGGAATCTTTACTCGGTATCTTTACTCGGTATCTAACCCCGTGCTATCCCTGCCCTGGGAATGTTTGATGGGAACAATGTAGAGGGAGCTTTACTCTGTATCTAACCCTTGCTGTCCCTGCCCTGGGAGTGTTTGATGGGAACAGTGTAGAGGAAT